>SRSM01000392.1:0-72405 GCA_019593545.1 Apocynum venetum
TACATCACGATTCTACCTTGTGCCACATTTCACGTAGTAATTTGGCAAGAAAGACATAGTACTGAGGGTGCATCCATAGGGTACTGTTCTGAGCATTGTAAGTTGCTTTATTTGAAATGAAGACATCCTAATTGGACTTGAAGAATTAATACATCTCAACTGCTTATGATAATATCGCTTCTTTTAACCTCATTTTTATTAGGTATACTTATTTCTTTGTTTTTGCTTAAAGTGAGAATGGATGGTGTTGAAGGTTTAGTAAATCGTTCTCAGCACTTCCCCTTAAGTATAGCTAATGCTAGGAAGTCTTCTGTCAAATTCCTAAAGCCACTTCAATCAACAAACGAACTGCTCAAAACTTATTGCGGTTCAAGATGATCTTGTGCACATGAACTTTATTTTGATTCATGGTCTATTAAGTGACAACTTTTTCATAATTATCCTTCTTTTCTTCACCATTCCCTTGCTAAATATATAGTTCAAGTTCTTAATTGCATGACTACAACTATTTTTGAGAGCAGCAAGCACTAATGCAATCAAAGTTTCTCCCTTGACATGGGTAAATGATGCTTGATCCTGCCATTTCTATTGAGTTGGATTCCCATGTACTGGAGAAGGAATACTCTTGAAGTATGTCAAAGGAAGTTCTTGCTAGGAATTTAAGCAAACATTCTCCATAAGTTGGTTTGCTGGACTTTCGATAGTCTGATATGACATTTGATTTTTTGGATCGGTTCTTAAGCATGATGCTAATGAGTAAGAATCACCCCCTGAAAGTAAACTGCGGAATATCTTTGCGCACCCTCCTAGATAAGGAAGTTTCAAAATTTGAATGGTTCCTATTGATTGAAAAAGGAAGGAAAGACTGCATCAAGACTTCTGCTTTGAATGGTGTAGTAGTGGAAAGTAGCCAATGGCTACCTCTCTATCCCGCACTAGTTAATCATTACTCATTCAAGTTGCGATAGATGGTGGTATAACATGATTTGTTATAAGCATAATTCTAAAGATAGAATATCATTGGAGAATGCTCTTTAATTTTATTTTTCCAGATCCTAACATTTGACATGTGGTATTACACACGAATATTACCATGCTTTTCCCCTCAATTAGAAATATTAAGAAATGAACTTGATTCCAAGGTGAAATTCCCAAACATATCTGGGAAAGAATGCATAAATGCATATCTGCTTCCTTTTATCCTTGTCCATATAAAGCATATTTTCCAATTAGAAATATTAAATGCTGGAATCAATTTCAAATAAAAATTCCATGTGCATATTTGAAGGATAGTCTTGGAAACAATATCTGAATGCTTGTCCTGCCAACTCTGCCCTTTTCTGTGTAAACTATGATTTTTGGACTTTCTATAAAGGCTAACAATGTAGAACAGTGAATTGGAGGAGTAAGTGAATTCTCTAAAGTATTTATGGTGTAGGGATCCAATTAACATTCCTTTTGCCATTATTTATATTCAAAAGATTTAGATAGGACTAGTTGGCAAAAAGCCTCCTTCTCGCACTTGTTACATTTGATTCAAAATAACATCATGTAATTTTCCACATTCCTAAATCGGCTTTTATTGAAGAAAAGATGGTGACAACTTGTTGACCCCACGTTTGGCACCAAAATGAATTCGGAGCTAAAATTCACTGTAGGCTAAGATTAGCTCAGAAAAATCAGGAGATTATACTGTAAACTGTCTAATTTTATCTTACTATCCGTGTTCTATGATTTGCAAATTACTTGTAAGCTTTTTTGCCAAATGTGATTTCATAACTTGATTTATAATTTTATCCTTTACTCAGTTAAATGTTATTTCTCTTGCTTGATAGCTTTTTGAGGGCCTACAGATGCTTCTCGGTGTGAGACATGAACTAGAAGAAGGATTTTCATGGACTATAATTCAACGTCAAGATGTTAAAGAAGACACAACTTATAGTTCTGATTCATCAAAAATCGAATGCAATTCCAAATTAGCCTTGCTTTCTCCGTTATGGATGAGTGCTTTCTACCAATAATTGATTTCAGGAGTAAAACCAATATGGTTCAAAGTGTGATCTACAGCTGTGGGTAAGCTCTCTTTAATTATGTTTGCTTTGCTTGTTGCACGTGTCATATTGTGATTAGCAGAGATGACGATTGGAATATGTGGGACAGTTCATTAAATCCTCAGATTTATTTGTTGTGTATTCCTAATGCAGAAGGTTTTGAACATCACACTAGTAAGCTTAAAATATGTTTGGCTTTCAGTCTATGTTTAATGAATTGAATTTAAATATACTATATCTGCATGAGAGAGTAAATAGAAAACCCTTTTGGGTTTGGTTGTTAATTGTTGCTTATGTTAGTACTGATTTGAAAAGCATATGCTTAATTATATTGTATCAACTATCACTATCATTACCTTAAGATGCTTTAACATGAAATCATTATGATAGTGGTGGTGCCATGAAGCACGTACAAACTGAACACAGATTTTCAATTGAAGTATGCAAAGTTTTGTAGAGTGGATCATAATGCTTTTGGCATTTGAATGAATATATATATATATATATATATATATCTTTTATCATATTGAATTGCTGACAATAGGGAGATCTTTCTTTTCTTATTTTCATGTTCTTAGTATATGTGCATTTTCTTCTATGGTGCTAGATATTTATTCATTCTATTGATTGTTATCATCCTGGATGTTAAAGGAATTGTTTACTTCATTCTTTGTTCCAGATCGAACTTTAGACGGCTAAACTACAGTGGCTTCTACACTTGTATTCTTGAGAGGGTGATGAACTTGTCTCCGCTGCAGCTATAAGGTTGTTCACATCGGTTTTTTTTCCTTAAATTTAATTCTTCTTTTCATATTTTTAGTATTCCTATATGTTTTTTCGAGTCTCACATGCCTTGTGTGCCTCCTTTTAAATGTATCTCATTTATCTTATAGGAGCATTTCTTTCAATCGCGATACATATTTTTAATCACATGCATGATATCTTTAAATGATGTTAAGTAAACAAATGACTTGGCTGATTTGTTAAGATGCTTTTTTAGTAGTCGTCATTTTTTTGAATTTGTGTTGTGCATGCATTGAGCTATGCTTTTGTTAAATAATCTTGTTGAGTTATATGCTTGTCAGCTTTGAGGAATATCTTGAAAATCTTGATACAATTAGTACTGCATTTGGTAAATTGCACCTAATAATCTTGAAAGTTAAAGAACCATTATTGGTATAGTACTTCATGCACAGTAGCCCAATTTCTTTTGCAATTTCTAAGGCAAAATATGACTCCTGGAATTGCTTCTTTTCTAATTGATAGAATACATGGCAATCAGCTAGCAGAGATGCCCTTCATTGCAACTCGTGTACTCGCATGTGCCGGCGGCTGTTGCCGGCGTGCTTCTTTGTGCTATTGAAGTGTACTTTTAGTGTTAAGACATTTCTGATGTGATGATTATTTAAATTTGTTACACCATTTATTAGAGAAAAGAAACCAATGTCATGGAATTAAAGGAATTTCTATATTTATAAGTTGGGAAGGTTTTTACCATGGTAA
This sequence comes from Apocynum venetum, assembly GCA_019593545.1. Taxonomy (NCBI): domain Eukaryota; kingdom Viridiplantae; phylum Streptophyta; class Magnoliopsida; order Gentianales; family Apocynaceae; genus Apocynum; species Apocynum venetum. Next base: position 3,555 of record SRSM01000392.1, read on the forward strand.
TCAAAGTCAAAAGTTGTCTGGACAGAATCCTTGCATAATGAGTCATTTAGTCATTATTTAGATGACTATTGAAGTGGTACTTTTCAGTGTTAAGACACTTTCTTGATGTTGATGATTTAGTTAAATTTGTTACACCATTTATTAGTAGAAAAGAAACCAATGTCATGGAATTAAAGGAATTTCTATAGATTAATAAGTTGGGAAGGTTTTTAACCATGGTAATCAAAGTCAAAAGTTGTCTGGACAGAATCCTTGTATAATGAGTCATTTAGTCATCTAAAAACTGATAAAATTGCTGGCATAAATAGTTAAGTGTATAGAGTTACTAGTAAATATTTTTCCAATAAAAGATTTCCTAGAATGATAAAGATCAAAGATCAAACTAGCATTCCCATATGGGGTTCAAATTCTTTTTCTTCTGTGCATGTTCATTCATTTTAACAGAAAAAATTGTGAGTATTTGAATATGAGTATCCAGCAAAAATTTGATTCAAAAGCCATATAGTTCCTATGGGTACATGAGAAATGTATTGAAATACAATAGGTAGATTCTACTTTACTATGAATCTGTTGATTCTATATTATACTATTGCTTGGACATTAGGGTTGCCTGTCAGATGTACCTGTCCCACCAACTTGCTATTTTTAGATGTACTGAAACACTCTAGCCTCCATCCAAAATTACTTGGCCTAGTTTCCTTTTCGTTTTGTCCCGAATTACTTTTCCTATTTTTAAATAAATTTTTCCAAGTTAGCCCTTCTACCAACTTTCCTTATTACTTAGTTAACTTTTCAATGCTACCATTACCAATTTTATTTGACCAAGATTATCTAGACACTTTTTCAATATTAATTTTAAAGCTTCATTAATTACAAAGAGACCTGTTAACTTATTTCCTCCATTTTTATATATACAAGGACGAGTAATTAATGTAGGTATTATTTTGTTAGAATTAATATATGGTTAATTTTTTTTTTATTTTGGCACTTTAATTACTCCCTCTGTCCCACTAAGATAGGCTAGTTTTCTTTTTTCATCTGTTTCAAATTATAGTCAATTTTCTTCATTGAGAGTGTTTATTTTCTAGCTACCTATAATACTTCTTTTTAATATACTTTTTTTCTTTTTATAAAATTCATTTTCAAACTATTGGAATGCTAAACATTAAGTTAAATATTTTCTATCTTTCAAAGAAAAATTTACCTTTTCAAATTGCAAACATAAACTAGTAAAGACTCTTTTAGAAACTAGGAATCCTTGTAGGATTAGGACAGCATCAATTTCACATAATTAAATTTGAACTAGACCAAATTTTAAATGTAAGAGTGAAAGGGCAAATTAGGAAGAATATAAAAATAAGTTACAATTCCAAGTACATTAAATATGTTTTAATAAAGTGCGAAAATGGTGGCTGCCTATCTAAGTGGGACGGAGGGAGTATAAAATTTCACAATTCCTTAATATGTGTGAATATGGTAACTAAGCCAAGTAATTTTGGACATAGGGAGTATTTGACACTTGCATGGAAAACATACTTTTGCAATATATTACACACCTTAAAAGTTATTGGGCCCACTTTATAATGCTTTAATATCTCCATATTTGACATAAAGTCCATACTTCCATGCATGTTTCCTCCTTATTCCACTGTGCTTGTGTTCTCAACATTTTTGCAGTGGTTTATCTTGGAATGCATTTATGTTGAACTTCCCCCCCCCCCTCCTGAATGAATTTGTAAGTTTCTGGTATTATTAAGAGGGCTAGATTCAATTATGTATAGGTTAATCTTTAAACCTACTGATTCTGTAGCTCAAATATTCACTCTCCACCCTACCCTAGTGGCTCCAAGTTATCTTGCTATTCATGATAATCTTTTTGGCTCTTGGGTATAATATCTTTGTTGTTCTCAGGCTCTCTCTTCTCTTGAAGTTCAAACACTAGTCATTCCTGCTATATCTGAACTTAATGAAACATGGACAAAAGTGTTTGGATTCTTACCAGTTGAAGAATCAAAGAGGCAGGAAATGAAATACATGAGCGTGATAGTCTTTCCTGGCATCGATATGTTGCAAAAGCCTCTATGCAAGCCTCAGTTTATCCAAGGAGAAATAACTGCTGCTGGTAAGAGATGACTGCTGTACCTGTTGCTTTCCATTTTCCTTTATTATTTTTTGCTTAGTTCTTGTTTCTCGCTATAGGTACTGGAGTTTCTCAGCTTCAAATTAAGGATGTCAAAGGCAGTTCCAATCCTGGACCTGATTCTGATGCTTCTGGGGTGAAGCTTCAAAGGGATGATGATGAATCAACTATTCATGTTGGATCTGGTGCCAGAGGGCATGATGGTTCCTTGAAGGATGAGCCTGAGAGTAGAAATGCATTGGTTAGTTTAAATCTGTCTCTTAAGTATGAAAACACCATCATTTTGGTATATCTTATGATAAATTTGAGATTTGTAAGAGGTCTATTTATCATTCTTCTGAATTTGAAATGCAGCATCTCCCTGAGGAAACACCACTGAAATGCACCAGTGCTCAATCAGGCAACACCACTGGTTTCCCTTATACAGAAAATTCCATTTGTAACTTCAACCTTGGCCAAGTCAGTGCATGTCAAATGGAAAGCAATTCCTTAATGAGTTGCAATGGAGGAACTCTAGAATTGAATAATATGGAGAAAATTTGTTATGTTCCTGAGGATGGGAAAAAAGCTCTTACATCTCAGAACAAAAAAGAGGATGCTATTGACATTTCAGATGCACCTCATTATGATACTTCATTTCAAAGAGATGCTCTTAAAGTTCATGAACCTGGGTTAATTAATCATGAAGCCGAGCCAAAATCTCTTAATGGAGTTTCTCTTCCTGATGACTCTCACTTATCTTCAAAAGGAGTTGAGGATTGTTCTTCCGCAGGCTACTTTGGAAACACCCTCGACAATCGTGAATCCTTGTGCAACTTAAGCACCCACCCTGATGTTACTTGCCTCGTCATTCCTGGCAATACCAGTACATGTAGTGTACCTGAGGTAATTAGCCTTTGAAATGCTATCTAATTAGGAAATTAAATAAGTAACTTGGTAATACCACTAGCTCTACTGCCTGTGTAATATCTAAGATGATTGCTACTCATGAAACATCCATCCTCAAGGCATTGAAAAGCATGCAAGTATGCCTGTGTCTTCTAATTGATCTGATGGTCGTATGCTTTCTGAATCATTACATGTGAATGATTTTTGGAATGTAAAACTATTACTGCGAATTTTACTGATATGTTATATCTAGCATATATGTAAATTACTGATATTTCTTCTTTTTGACCCATTAGTTGGCTGTTTCAGTTGTCTAGAGTTAGCTATTCTTAACCTTGTCCAGATAATAGCTGGCTCTGCTCTTGTAATTTTGTTGATTCTTGAAGAAATTTATTCATGTGAACAAGATTATAGACTGTATTCCCCCCCCCCCCCCCCCCCCCCAAAAAAAAAAAAAAAAGGTGAGATTATAGACAGTGATTCTCTGATAGGATGGCAGAGATGCTGACCTTCTTGTCTTATTTATGGTGTTTAGGAGTGGTGACTTATTTTCATATATTAGGAGAGATTTGGTTGAAGTATAATTTATCTTGTTTTTATGCCTGTTTTCAAGCAATATGAGTAGCATGACTTGTTAATATGATCACTTCACTTTGTGTTAATTGAGTTATGCTCTGCTCTGATGTTTTGTTTGTGGTGGGATTATTTTATTTTTGTATCAAGTTTCTATCATCACCTACTGGTGGCTGGGTTTGATACCTAGATGCGCAATTCTCCTTCAAGAACTTGATGGATTCTGTTAAAAGATGGTCTGATGAACTTACTTCATTGTTACCTTTGACTTCTGAGGGAAGCTATATAATCTTGCTTTCTGGATAGCTTCAGCACTTTGTTCAACTCAGCTTTGTTTTTATTGTAATAGGTGGATGCAAGGTAGATAGGAAGAATGGTAAAGCTGCTGCCCAATCTCACAGTAGTTATGGGATGTGCAAACTGACCAAGTTTGAAGAAAACTTTAGTTGCTGCCATCTGACATGTTAGACTATTTTGTATTGAAGGTCTGGCATTTGACTCTAAAATATGTAGATAAGATTTCTGTGGTAAAGAAGTTTGTAGGGCTTCTTCTGCCAGATTACTAACAGGTTAAGGATTGACCATACATGGGGGTGAAGACAAATGGTGCTCTATTTAGGTATGCTCATGCTCTTATTGTAAAATCGTTTGATGCTTTTTTTATGGTAGTGTTCTGAAAATGTATTTACACCAACAACCCTACCCCCCAAACTAAAGCAAAAAAAAAGGGTAAATAGATAAGAAAGAGTTAAATCTCATTTCAGGCTTTTTTGTCAAAGGGAATGTGATAATTTAAATTGTCATCAAAATGCAAGCATGCAGGAATACCTTTTGATCTTTATACGGTGTTTAGTCAGATAGGATAGGATCCACACTACTTCGCCTACTACACTTCTTCATCCTTGAATCACTTGAAGAAGGATGTATTTCTAAATGTCATTTATCGGTTCTCTATCTCTGGAATTCATTCTTTGCAGGGGCAGCAGACATTGTGATTTAGCACAGTACATAGGTGAACTTCATGCTAACGGGTGTCCAGAGGCCAGCTAACTTGCAGTTGATGGTGGTAGAACTCTTTCATTGTCCTTTATATGGTGGGAATGGACATGGTATAGTTTGTCCAGTGGTAACTCAACTGTTAGATTTGTCTGATCAGAATCATGGTAAATTGTAAATAGAAGTTAAAAATTCAGTACATAGAGGATTGCTCGTTGCATATTTGAGCCAACTCTATTTTTGTTGCAATTCATTTGACTAATTGATTCTGGCATTCTATTGTGTCTTGATGATGAATGTATCTTCTATATGTGGTTAATTAACTTTAGGCATGTGTTGTGTTACCCCATAGATGCATGGTATTTTGGCTTTTAGTCCACTATAATAACTTCATTACTAAGCTTTTTGTTAACAGAAAGAAAATTGGGGAAAATAAGAGTGGTTGCATCTTGGCTCAGGATGTTGAGTAGGACAAGGCAAAAATATATTTGTTGACCAGCAGTGGTAAAACAAAGTAGGAAGATTCCCTGCCACTGTTTTTTGTCGGAGCAACTTGGTTCCATTGGCGTTTATATTTACAGAAGCTTTGGCTTCATTTGAATTCAAACGTTGTCAGATTCTATGAAAAAAATATAGAACAGAAAGATTCTGTTCAATTAAGATTAACGACCAGATAAAAGTTTTTTTTAATTTGTTTATCACAAGACAATCCCGTGAAATTATCAGTTTCAACTGTCCGCTAGTTTGTCCGTTAACAAAAAAAAAAAAAAGTGGTACCTGCAATAAAGACAAACCTCCCAGTGTCTACGTTTCATCTGTTTGAGCTGAATTTAACCAATTACTTAGCCCACAGGTTTCCTAGTTATCCATCGGGTTAGGGAGTTTTATTTTTTTTTTATTTTCGTGATAAGTATTTTTAACGCCTCTTTTAGCATTTTGGGATGGTAAAATTGGATGGATTCTTTACCATGAAATGGTCGGATTCCTATCTACTACATCCCTTGTGCACTAATTAAGCTGAATAGACTTTATCTGCTTGTCCATTCTTCTAATCCCAACAACAACTTTTGAAGACTTCAATTGTCTTGTCTCAAATTAAATCATCATACATCACTCTCCCCAGTACAACCATTTCTCCCCCTCAAAAAAAAAAAAAAAAAACCACACGGTTTGTACAACTGCCGCTGGCTACCAACAGTCGCGGGGGTCCCTTGCAATTCGAGGACTGCATTTTGTGCTACAATTAAGGTTTGTGTCGCGATAAGATAAAAAGACGAAATAATTCAACAGTAAGAAAATAATACTTGAATGGCATCGTTTTATGTTTATGTTCAATATATATATATGTAGTGTGTGTGTGTGTGTGTTTGTAACATTTATTTGTAACATTACATCGTATTTTAACATCAACTTGGGTGGTCAGACTTCACTGGCAGAGCAGAGGAGGAGGTCGAGTAAGCAATTCTAGCAATCAATCAAAACTCCTGCCATTCTTACTTCACCCGTTCTAGGAAAAATATAGGCAGGAAAGAATTTCCTGACTAAAGAGATAGTATGCTGTTATGTACCTAAATATATGCATAGATATCCGTCTGCAAAAAATCATTCATTTTCGGGTATTTGTTTTGGAGGAAAGTCCTGCCATTTTACGTTCTTCTTTGTTGTAGAATTTAACACCCACGTCTGCTCAGCTACTAAAAACTACTTATCAATTCCATTATATTTTCATTTTGAGATGGATAAAGTTGAATTTTAATTTTTTTAAAATAAATATATTTTAATTTTGCAGCTTCACTAACAGTGCAAATTTTGTATTTTAATAATTTATTCAAAATCAAAGACTCTTATTAATTTTTATATTATTAAATATGAATGCTCAATTTATAGAAAAAATAATTCAGTTGATTATATATATATAACTTACGCTTTCATTATAATCTTATACTGTGTTTATATATAATAATAATAAAAACATTTGGGCATCAGCTTCAAAACCAATTGGAATATAGGTTGAGAAGGTTTGAGATGCTTATCACATTTGTTCACGTGAAAATCAACTAACTTTGCATACTTACCAAAAAAAGAAAAAAGAAAATCAACTTTGCATAGCCCATAGGTCTCTCTCTTACTATTTGCACCCAAAAAAGAAAAGAAAAGAGGAAATTATAAACTTGAATTCGGGCACGTTTAAACATTAATTCTAAGACAGCTTTAGTGATAGTTGGTCAGATAAAAATCTTGTTCTTTCATCCTTTCAGATCAAAGTGCCTGAAAAAGCAGATCAACTTTTTAGGTCTCTGCCACAAGAAACCGAAGATCAAGACGAAGACTGCTTGATATCTGAGAAAAAGTGGTCCGTAGGAGTAACGAATACACTGCTGCTATATTCTAATTAGTCCTTGAAGATAGCAACTTAACTTTGGAATGGAGTTGAAAGTTTGAAACCCCACTCCAAAACAAAAAAGAACATGTGCAGCGCAGCGGGATAAGATTAGATAATTGATCTATAATTGAAGACAATGGGGACCGGAGGAATGAATACCCATTTAACGGTCAGCAATCATATCGTGGAAAATTACTAGAATATTTAAATCGTAGCAGATCACCATAATCTTGTCCAACCAACATTAATAATAATATCATTAATTACATGCATATCGACGTGAAATCTTACATATACCGTCGGAGGAACCAGATTTCCGGCGACCATCTTCCACGGGTGGTGTCATGAGACTGACGAGAAGATCGGCAAAAGCTCCAACGATGAACTTATGGGTACTCTTGGGATTAAGAGATAGATAGCACATGAGAAGCTCGTGCAAATAGTCCCAATTGGCTCTGGCATCAATCAAATCATTTGCCTCCACCATTTCCTGCATTGATCGCCTAAAATCGACAAAAGGATCGGGAGAATAGGTAGGAATCGCGATGCTTCCTCCGACGAGATTGTCGGGTTCTGGTGGGTCAGAGGGGGATGAAGAGGTAGAAGCCAAAGACGAAGTAGATGAAGAGTCTATAATGGAATTGGAGCGTCCAGGTGAGGAGAAGAAGAAACGTTGGGAAGCGAAGACGGAAGCAAAATCAGGAGTGGCGGCTTCTTCGGCATCGGAATCTGAGGAGACGTAGTCGGAGGTGGTGGAAGCAGCAGAAGACTTGGCAGTGGCGGTGGTGGTGCATTCAAATGTGAAATCGTAGAGTGAGTTGAAATTCTTAAAAAGGATGGATGCGGCGGAGTTAGAGAGTGGACGGGTTTGATCTTGGCCATGGACGGAGGATTCCGGCGTTGTGGGACGCTTGATTTTTGCGAAGCAAAGATTGAGATTTTTGCCTAAAGTGCTTGGCATTGTAGGCTTGAAGCAGAGTGCGGTCAGGGGAGGAGTTGGATGTGGGTGTAAGCCTGTAGGGAAAGTGCAGTGCCTGTATTTATTTAGGGGCAATTGATGAGGGAGCGCTGAGAAAATTTCAGCAGTGGTACGGAACACCTTCAGAAATGCTCTGTTATTGTGGTGCTCTGCTACCTCCCTCTTTGAAAATAACCTCCATGTGACACTAAATAAGTACAAAAAAAAATTTTTTTTTTTAGGAAAACTTATTTTCTTTTCACTAAAATATCCTTATTGATTCTAAATCAATTCATTTTAATCTCTTTTCTTTTCTTTTCCTTTTTTCATGTTCTTGGGGAGATAAAGAAAGATTCTTTCTAAAATCAATTCATTATGATTTTGTAATTTTTCCTAATATTATCTTAACTATAATTTTCAACTTTTGTTTTGAAGAGTGAATGTAAAATTAGAAAAAAAAATATCGTAATAATGTATGATATTTTGGAATAAAAGATTGAGATTAAAATAAAATAAATTTCAAAATGAAAGTTATACATTATTTTAAGTACAATATTATTCCTATTTCATAATAGATGACTTTTGATTATTTAAGTACACATCGCGAAAATAATAGAAGTTTTTATATTACATCATACCTATTGGTGCAATAATACTTTTTAAAAGTTAATTACAATAAACTATTAAACATCTATTATTATTCTTCGTTCATACAAGTTTTTCTCTTGATTGTAGTATTTCCACAACCCTCCCCTTAAAAAAAATCAATATAATTCGAAAATTATATATACCTTAAAAAAAATTAAAAGTTTTCCAACACATTTTACCTACTAAAATGACAAGCTCACAAGTCACAACCCAAAAAAAAAAAAAAAATGCAATTTTAATGTATAATTTTATAAATACACACGTGATGCACTCAAGTCGTTATTTTGCTACAGGCTAAAAAAACAAAGGCTTTATATTCATTGATACTTCATTTATATACTCATTAACAAACTGCTGAAACCTTTTTACAAAATCATTTATTTTATCACTACTGAGTAGAAGAGGGGGGAAGTCTCTCCTATTTGGGCCACAAAACTCCAAACTGCATGTGCGACTAATTTTGGTGAAATTATTATTGAAAATGACATAATAATACCTAATGATACGACTAAGATTTGAACACTCCCAGTACTTCATTTACTCATTCACTTGATTTGATTGATTTATTTAATTTTTTATATGGATTAAAAAAACATAATTAATGTTATTAAAAATGTATATTTTTTATAAAATATTTATTTTTAAAATACTTTTACCATTTATCATTAGTTACAAAGTACATTTAATGTATTTTTTAAATACAAATAATCTCACTTTGAATATAAATATTTTAATCAAGTAATAAATATTATATATAAGGAAAGTGATTTATAATTTAAAACAAAATAAAATGTAAACAAATTTATCAAATCGAGAGTGAATGAAATATTAATTATCCCAAACTTCTAAATTATATTTTGTTGGTGTTTTAAAATTACTTGAGAATTTTGCATAACTTGAACTGATAAAGTGCAGGACTGCATCTGGTCCTCTTTGGTTGGTGGGAGATTTTGTAGTTTCTTTCTACTTGTAATGCAAAGGCGACTACACAAGCCGTATAATGAAGCAAAGTGTGTGGACCTTCTTCCCCAACTCCATTCATGAAAATTACAGAAAATTATTGCCACCTGAACTCAATACATTTCACAAGGATAGAAACATCATGGGAATTCGTATTTTTCATATTTTTCACTGGACTGATGTTACTCAATATTTCAGGGGAACCCATTTGATCAGTGCCTATTTCGTGCTAGTCTCGCATGATAATTATTCCACAGGTTGAATGATTCTGTATGTAAAATGACAAGAACCCTGGGCGTAACTCGGGGGTGATATAGATGTTAGAATACGGTCTTTATGACCACTAACATCAATTAATGTAACATACACTACAATTATAACAAATTGTAATTAGTATGTTATAACCAAAATTGTAACTCATAAATTAAGTATCACTAGTAACTCCTTAGTAAAACTCTTTTTTATTAAAGATTACTACATTCACTAACTTAGAATATATAAATGAGTTACATAAATTTCATATGTTGCAAGAGTTACAATAGGAAGAATTAAAAAGTCATACTAAATGACCTTTATTTTTCTCCACATAAGTGGAGAAAAATATTGTATCACCTTTATTGATGATTTTTCACTTTATGATTATATCTATCTGGTTAAAGAAAAATCTAATGCCTTGACTATATTTAAAATTTTCAAGGCATAAGTGAAAAATAAGTTATGTAAGAAAATTAAAGTTATGAGATTTGATAGAAGTGGTGAATATTATGGCAAATACGACGAATGTGATCATAATTTAGGAATATTTGCTAGATTCTTTCAAGAAAATAAAATTATTGTGCAATATACAATGTCAGAAACGTCTCAGCAGAATGGTGTTACTGAAATGCGTAATCGAATATTGTTGGATATGACTCATAGTATGATTAGTGACTCAACTCTTCTAATATTTTTGTAAAATGAAGCTATTAAGACAGTCATGTATATTTTAAACAGGGTTCCTATAAAGATTGTTTCTAAAACACCATTTGAATTATGAGTTGGTAGGAAACTTAGTTTAAATCATATACATATTTGGAGTTGTCCAGTTGAAGCTAGACTTTACAATCCATAAGAAAAGAAATTGGATTCGAGAACCATTAGTTCTTTCTTTATTGGTTATGCAAAAAGATCAAAAGTTTATTGATTTTATTGTCCTAATCATTCTACAAGAATTATTGAAACCAATAATGCAAAAATTTTGGAACATGAAAATAATAGTGGGAGTAATAGAAAAAGAAAAGTGAACATGAATCCCGAACAAAATGAATCTAATGATTCTCTAATTTTAGATACTCAAGGGGAAAATGTTCAAGATTTTTCATCACTTCATAAAGAAAATTCTATTCTTATTGATCAATCCAAGAATTTAAGTACACAAAGTAATTCTCAAAATTTGCGTAGGTCTGAAAGGCAAAAGAAATCTGCAATTTCGGATGATTACTTTGTGTACTTGCAAAAACTAAATGAAATTGGTATTTGTGAAGATCCATTGACGTTTTCATAAGCCATGAGTAGTAGTGAATTTGATAAATGGATGGATGCTATGAAAGATGAAATGACATCTATGAAAACTAACCAAGTTTGGGAATTGGTTGAATTACCTAATGATTTTGTCCCCATTAAGTGCAAATGGATCTTTAATATCAAGAAAGATTCAAAAGGTAATATTGACTGTTATAAGGTTAGGTTGGTTGTAAAAGGATTTATTCAAATAGAAGGTATTGACTATAATGAGACTTTCTCTCCTATTTCAAAGAAAGACTCATTTAGAATTCTTATGGCATTAGTAGCATATTTTGATTTAAAGTTGTATCAAATGGATGTGACAACAACTTTTTTAAATGAGAATCTAGATGAAGAAATCTATATAGAACAACTCGAAGGTTTTGAGGAATATGGAAAATGACAACTAGTTTGCAAGTTTAAAAAGTCTATATATGGTCTTAAACAAATTTCCCGTCAGTGGTATCTTAATTTTCGTGATACCATTACTACCTTTGATTTTCAAGCAAATACATTTGATGATTGTGTATATCTAAAGGTCAGTGGGAGTAATTTCATATTTTTGATTTTATATGTAGATGATATTTTACTTGCAACTAGTGATTTAAGTTTATTGCAATATATTAAAAATTATCTTTCAAAGAACTTTGACACGAAGGATATGGGAGAAACATGTTTCGTACTTGAGATTGAGATTTTTAGAGATAGATCTAAAGGTACTTTTGGATTATCTCAAAAATCTTTTATAAACAAAGTTTTTGAAAGATTTCAAATGCAAAGTTGTTCTCCAAGTCCAACCCCTGTAGTCAAAGGTGATAAGTTTGAAAGTCAATCTCGTCAAAATATTTTTGAGAAACATCAAATGGAAAAAATTTCATATGCATCTATCATTGGAAATCTAATGTATCTACACACTTTCACACAACTGGATATTTGTTTTGCAGTTGGTATGCTTGAGAGGTTTCAGAGTAATCCAAATTTAGATCACTGGAAAGCAATCAAAAAGTGATGCGGTATCTTCAAGGTACTAAAGATTATATGTTCACCTATAAACACAGTGATCGTCTTGAAATTGTTGAATACTCAGATTTTGACTTTATGAGTTGTCAAAAGTCTATAAAGTCTATCTCATGATATATTTTTATGTTAGCTGGAAGAGTCATTTCATGGAAGAGTGTCAAGGAATCTATTATTGTATCTTCTTCAATGGAAGCTGAATTTATAGCATGTTATGAAGCTACATCTCAAGCAATTTGGTTACGAAATTTTATGTCTGGAATTAAGATTATTGATTCTATTGCAAAGTCTATGACCATATATGGTGATAATTCTGTTGCAGTTTATTTTGCTAAAAACAACAAGTCCTCTAGTAAATCCAATCACATTGAGTTGAAATATTATGTAGTGCGTAAGAGAATTCAACAACAGAAAGCGTCAACTATACATCTTAGTATTGAGATGATGCTTAAAGATCCATTTACAAAAGGATTGGCGCCAAAAAAGTTTATGAAACATGTTAGTTCTATGAGACTTGCAAAAGAATTGTAAAATTGGACACATTAAAAGGTTTGATGTTATTTTCTTTTTCTTTTTTTTGTGCAGATTATTATAAATAACATCATTGACCATTATGCATTTCTTCCTTATTTTATTTATCTACATTGGGTTACTAAAATGTGATACATGGAAAAAAATATATTGTTATATAATATATAACTGCCACGATTCATTTTAGAAACTTTGTAGAGTAAATATATTTTGTGTATGGCCATATGACCATTTAAGAGTTATCTACTTTTAACTTCAAATGGTCATTTGTACAGGTGAGAGATAGTGAGGAATGCAGTTATATAAAATCACACAAGAAAAAAAAAACATTAATACGACATGATTAGATACTTTGTTTTCCTAAAAACGGCGATTAAGTTGGTTTATAGATGAAAGAGAAGCGAAGCTGGTAACCAACCCCTCCTCAGCCTCAAGGCTCAAAAATCATATCAAAAGCTAGCAAACACATGGTGGGGAGACAAATGGTCGACCATTCACCTACCATTTTGCTTTCTCCCTTGTGTTGTGTGTATAACAAGCCATGGCAGAAGGTCACAACTTAAGACTGAAAAATTCATACGTACCAAATTTAGCTTATTTCCTGCAAACTTCGTTTTCAAAGTTTAATTATTCAATATGGGTTGCCTGTTATCTGCTGCTTTCGAGTTAAATTCCTTCAAGGAAATGGTCCCTTTTTCTTCTGTCCAATTGTTCTTCAATGAGATTACTAGTACCAAACATTTTAAAGATGTGATATCTGATCTTAATTTGTCAGGTAAAATGTCCAAAGTTATACGTAACTTTACAATCACCATGCACGAATAGGGTAAATATCAAATCTAACAAACAAGATCTAGTGTATTAGGTTGGTTTGAAAGTGTTAAGATTTGGTTAAAGTAAGGAGCAAGATACAAAGATTCAGGTCATCTATGTTTCTTAATTCCATAGGATAAAGGCTTGGTTCTTCGTTCTCAATTTTAGTTTATCGTGAGCATTTAGTTTATGTTAAACTATCATTATTATATCAATGTAACTTATAAAATGTTGATACTTAATTATTTGGCATAAGAAACTATCACATAAAATAAGTAGTACTAAGTCACTATAATTTAAATAACCATTTATTTCTCGAGAAAAAAAACAAGATAGTCGATTTAATTTTGATTTCTTTTGATGAATTACTTAATTTTGATTTTGATTGCATTGAATTAGAGATATTTTTGAAAAAGTTAATTGTTACACAGGTGAGTACTAATCTCTTCAATCTTCTTCTTGATGGGGATGGAATGGCCTAATGTCTGAGTCCGAGGCAACATATTTGCAGGCAACTTTTACCCCCACAAACTCTCTTTCTTTGAATTCGAGTAGCTCTACCTCAATAACTGAGGGAATTTATCAGCCAAAGAGAGGGGTTAGTTATCTACGTAGATGTTCTATACCTTTTGTGGTCAACAAGGCGACACTTAAAAGGAAAATATCTATCTATATTTAATTTAATAATAAAATGTAAAAGAAATATTTAATTCTGAACAAATTTATATAAATGTTCGAATATAGAGAAAACTGGATACTAACAATGCAACAGTAAGTTTGTTGGCCAGCTGCATTATCCAGTGCTAACAAGGCATTATTATACTACTAATGATGGGAATCCCTCTGCAACTAATGAGTTCCAAGTAGGGATTATTTTTGGGGTTTTGACATATGGGGATTTGTTTCGAGTTGTAAGTGCAGTACTGGTCCACTGAAGGATTCCCACGTGAGAGAAGAACTTTGATCTGAATGTGGGCTGGCTCTGACTCTTCTCTGTGTTGTTACGATCACAATAATTCATATCATCTTCTTTATAAATCCACATTCCTCCTAAATGAGAGTTGCAGAAATATTGTTTGACAACTCAAATCCATTATAATCAAACTCAATCTGATACTACTATTCTATTATACTACATACTGTCTATTGTTACTGTACAAGTTCCTCTCACTTTCTCTACACTTACGAGGAAGGAACCCAAGTAGTCTTTGTGCTACCCTCGTATTACTACCATCGCATGCCTCTGATTCATTTGGGATTCCAAAAGAACTTTTGGACCTGCCGGATGAAACAGAAAAATGGTCTTAGAAAATTATTACTTGTTTTTATAGAATCTATTGTAAAGTTAATGGCACTGCCCCTCAAAATTTGAATGTTTATTTTTTCATGTAATCTCATTATTTATCATATTAATAACAAGCTTCACATAATTAATTATGCATAATATCTTTTTGTATACGAACGCGAAGAGGTTACTAAAAGGAGCAATACTTATGTGACTTGGAGGAAGGGGGGGGTGGATCTTTCTTGTGTTGTTTCCTGTGGGTGAAGATTCTAAAACAACAGAAAAAAGAATCTTGGAGCAAGAGCTTGTAATATATGTGGATCGTGGGCTCTATGACAGAGTTGGAAACCCAATATTGGATCCAATTTGAAACCAGGCCTAGCCCATTATCTACTTTTTCATTTTTGAGGAAGTCCGTTATCTACTTATTAGTTTTTTCTTCTTCCCCTAATTGAACTGCTTAACGGTCTCCTGAAAACATCAAAAGGAGCAATACATATCTGGCCGTCGAAGGCCGCTGCAATTTTTATTTTCATTTTTTAAAAAAAAGAAAATTCACGACTCTCCCTAAAACCCTACTCTAAACCTCTTTCAAGTCGCTGCGAGTTGCAGTGTCGCCGAGTCCTTGCTGCCGGTGCCGGAACCCTACTACAAACCCCTTTGACGTCGCTGCGAGTTGCGGTCTCGCCGAGTCTTGCTGCCGGTGTTAATTTCTTTATCTGCCGGGTGAGTATTTACTGCGGTAGTAGTAGTAGTGTCTACCTTGGCATTGAATTTCTTGTGTTTTCTGGAGCAATTATTTCCGTTGATTGAGGAAATAATTCATCTCTTATCCTCTTCTTGCAGTTTAATTCAACGAAGTTGGTTTGCATTAGAAATGGCTCGTTTCCGAAATGTAAGTTTTTTTTTTCTTTTTCCTTTTATTGCGTCTGTTTTGTGTTGGTTGAGCCTGATTTGTGTTGTCTTGTTTTGTTTCAGAAGAAGAGGAAGCCTTTTGTTAAACCCTTTATAAAAAAACAGGCTAGTGTGGATCATGTAACTGGAGATAAAATACCAAAAAGCTTCGTTTTTGCGAGAGGAAAACTGCCGGGCTCTCTTAGGCAATTGCAAATGAACTTAAGAAAGTTGATGCTTCCTTTTACTGCCCTCAAGCTGAAGGTAATTAAGTGCCGCCAATTATTCATTCTTTATTTGGTTGTTGGAAGCATTGTTATTCTTGAAGAAAAAGAACTTTTCAACTTTCTGAAGGGGTTGATATACTAGGTTGGCCATGTGAATATCTAGATATATACATATTATATTTTAATTGGAACTTTGTACCTTAAACTGCCTCTTATATATACAAATTTGTGAACTTATAATTATATACTTGAATTCTATACATAACAATGATGTGTAACTTTCAATAGTATATAGAGAAGTCTTATATTGTAGCAATAGCATATTAGATGAATTCATATAAATAGCAAATAAGCCTATTGAACTTCTCATCGTTACTAGTGCAATTAAAAAAGTGATGACTTAGTAGAAAATATAGAAGTTTGTCGAAATATAACATACAAAATATCAATAGGGTAAAATGGTATGTGACTGTAAAAATTAAAATATTGAAGTATAGAACAGAGATTAGCAGAAGAGTAACTTGCAAAAAACCAGTCAAAAGTTGTAGGAACACATAAATTTAGATAGTTGAAATGAAAATAAGCTAAAACTGTTTTGAAGCATAAGTTGAGTTTGAAGGTTTAGGAGTACTTCAAGAGAGTTTTTCAAAAACATCAATTTGGAAAGTTGAAAGGATTTTGAAAAATAATATGATATTGTTCATATATTATAATTGAAATACTTAAGAGTCTAGTGAATTAAGTTTTTATCCGATTTTTCAACCTAATTTAATAAAACACTTCTTTGACAACAAATAGCAAACACTTAGTGTGCTAGTTGTTTGAGTAAAAATGTATTCAAATAAAATACAGAAAGTAGACCAATAAACATAATGATTTATAGTAGTTCAATTTATCCAACAAAATCTAATAAACTAAATTGATTTATCTACTCAAGAATTTTATCAAATCCCTTCGCTAATCAGATAAATGAGATTACAAAAGAAGCTTCCTCAATTCACCTTAGAGTTTTATAATTAATCTCTTAATCAATCAAAGCCCACTCAACCCTTGAGTGTTACAACATAATCTTGATTATACAATAATCTTACCAGTTTTCTTAATGAAGTCCTCACAATACAATTCAATTCAAGTTTCATCCAAAAGTTTTACAAACAAATCTTGAATACAAAACAACCTACACAAGTTTCTCCCTAACACTTAGGGTTTTGCTACTTGCAATATTGATATAATTACAATCAATATAGAGAATTTGATAGATATCTTCTTAATGTGAAGATTGTTCAAAATTCACCTTTAAATGTAAAAACTCTTCTTGAATGATTTTAACAAGATTGATGTTTAAAAAGTGTTTTGGAATGTTTCTAAGATGATATAGGATCAATATATACAATATTTTTGCTTCAAAATTGTTTTTAGAAAGACTTTCAAAGTTTTAGTATTTATAGATTTATTCCTAACTATAAATTGTTATAGGGTTTTAGTATTTAGACTTTCAAGACTTTCAAAGCTTTCGGAAACTTACGAGCAATTTGCGATCGATCGGTGCATCGTTCGCAACATCATCCGTAAACTAACATATTCATTTGTGTATCAACAATACTCTAATACAAATGATACAATACTCTAACACAAATGATGATTATAGTATCAATCCAATAAAAGTTTATGAACCATTTAAGTTTTGAAATTACGATGCATGATTTTCAAAATAACAAAACATATTATAATATATTAAAAACATTCTGAAATAACGTTTTAAGTTCATAGAGTAACCTTTAAAAAATAATGACTTAATTAGAGGTAAAATTAGAGATATCAAAATATATTAAACTCTAAAACTATACCACTAGTTCCTATCTAATTCAATAAATGCTTGTCTTCAAATCTTGATAGTCTTGACTTGTATATTTCCTTAAAAACTTGAAATCTTGTTCTTAAATCATGAATTCAAAAACTCTATCACTTATTCAAATAAGGCATTAGTCCTCATCACTGTTTGTCTTTAATTAAAATTAAGAGATTAAAAACTTTTGACTAATTTATTGCCAATGAAAATATTATGTACTTTATTGAACTTTTGGAATGAAAGCTAAATGAATTATTCCTTCTTGACTGCCATGGATAATTCTTCTCTTCATATTTTTGAAGAGAAAGACGCACCATCAAAACTCAAACTCCAGCTAGTGTTGTTGAAGAAAGTATAGAGTCATTAATGGTACTTATGCTTATTTCTTTTCTGCTGCAGGAAAAAAGACGTAATAATCTTAAAGATTTTCTAAATGTTGCTGGACCTATGGGTGTTACGCATTTCCTCATTTTATCAAAAACTGATGCTGCACCCTACTTGAGAGTTTCCAGAACTCCTCAGGGGCCAACTCTTACATTTAAAATACATGAGTACACATTGGCTGCTGATATAGCTCAATCTCAGTTACGGCCTAGATGCCCTCCAGATCTTTTCAAAAATTCGCCCTTGGTATATATTTTTTTCTTTTTAACAGAACTTGAACGGCCAAGTTGTGAATTGTTCAATAGCTGGTTGGGAATTGTTTATTTGGTTAGTTATGGCCTTTGTTCACTTGGAAAGTTTGGAAAATGCAGATCGTGCTTTCTGGTTTTGGAACTGGAGATCAACACCTAAAGCTCACAACTATTATGTTTCAGAATATCTTTCCAGCAATAGACATAAACACTGTAGGTGAAGGAATACGCTCAAATTCTGATTTTAAGTCTCTTGAACTTTTCTTATTAATACATGTATTGCAGGTCAAACTATCATCTTGCCAAAGGATTGTATTAATCAATTACAACAAAGAGACGAAGCTTATGGACTTTCGCCACTATTCTATCAGATTACAACCAATTGGTGTCTCACGCAAAATTAGAAAATTTGTGCAGAACCATCAAGTACCTGATTTAAGAAGTCTTCAAGATGTGAGCGACTTTGTGACAAAGTAAGACTCTCTCTCTATATAGTGTGTGTGTGTGAGAGAGAGAAATTCAATCAAAATGAAATTGCCGAGACCCTCTTGCTTTTTCTAGTTTGGGCTCTGATTATTCCCAACCATCTTTATTTTTCATGATAGGTGGTTTTTATGGTTTAGTTTATACAGTCAATTAAAATTTTCAGTGCAAAGTGGAAACAGTTGAGCAACATTGGTTTCTCATTTTCATCACTCATGTTTAAGTAGTAGTACAAATTTAGAGAAGTAGGATGTTCTAATGGAAGGATAAAGATACTGAGCATTCTTTTCTAATGGAAAGTCCTACTTTACTCTTCTGTTATTTTTACTCACTTTTTCTTTTCCTCTTTCATGAAGGGCTGGTTATGGGTCAGAAAGTGAGGCAGATGATGAAGCAGCAACTGTTAGTCTACCAAGCGATCTTGGTAGAGTTAATCGAGCCACTTCAAAAAGTGCTGTGAGGCTTCAAGAGATTGGGCCCAGGATGACTCTGGAGCTTATCAAAGTTGAGGAAGGATTGTGCTCTGGTGCAGTTATCTTCAATGCATATGGTATTTAAATGCTTTTCTTTTATTCACAAGTTTGCTGGATTTGTCAGTGAATTATGCACCCCCAGCAAATAACTCCATTCGCAAGTCTAGCCTTTCAGTTTGACAGTGAAGGACATAGACTTTATACCTGGACAGTGAACAGATGGAAACATAAATATGATCCATCCTATCATAGCAGTTTGTGGAACTAGCTGCCCCTAATCAAATGAAGGCCCTTCGGGATTAAAATACTATTGAATTTAGCTTTGGTTTAATTTTATTTTTTTTTTGGGGGGGGGGGGGAGGTGGGCACTTGCTTCCATTGACCTTTTCTTGTTTCAGATTTTATAAATTAATGCATCTAGAATTTTGCACTACAACCCCTTCGGCTCTGTCTTTAGGTGTGAGTTCCCATCAAATTATTCTGATCAACCCTTGTTGAATTCTCAGTTTCTAGAAAAGAGTGGGGGGGGGGGGGGGGGAGAGAAGCAACCTTTCCAAACTTTCAATCTATGGAAAAATATCCAAAACATAGTTATTCCTCTACAAAATTTGACTGCTGTATTGGCAAATTTGCATCTTATCACTTTGAGTCTGTGTCCTTGAGTAGGTAATGTATAATGGACCGAATGTATGAGTAACCAGTATAGAGACTATTCGCCTTCCAATGTATTGTGGCACCTTTTTATGTCCTTTTAAGAAATAATCTTACATCTCTCTCTCTCTCTCTCTCTCTCACACACACACACACTCACACACACAACAATGAACATACCTAGGTTTATATGAATTTCATGAAGTATCTTCTGTTTCTTCTAGCATTTGTTGTCAAAGCATGTATCATATTTTAATAGTTTTGAATTCTAGTTGTTGAGCTCATTTATGGTGTCCTTCATTACATTTTGTACTGTTGTACATATTGACTTTCTGTTTCCATCGATGCCAAAGTTTAGTGAGAACAAATACTCCAGGTGAAAGAGAGAGTTCCACCTTTGATAATTGAGGGGCAGTTATGACATTTCATTGTGAGCTGAGGAAATTGTCAAAAGATTGTTTCTGTATTCCATCTCCCCCCCTTCTTTCTCCTCTCACTAGTAAATTATTCTAAATTAACTTGCATTCTTCTTCGGTAAGAGAGTTATCTGGATGTAATTGTGAACATGCATGGAAAAAGAAGCTTAATGATTTAACTGGATTTTTGTCTGTTGGTTTTCACTGCTGTTAAACAGTTCTGACTTATGGAAAGTGCTACTCTGTATTCTTTCTTTGCTATTGCATTGAAAGATTGGGATGCATGCGTAATGCTTGTACTATGGCGTTACATTCGACCTGTTCTTTGCAGGAAATATTGATACAAAAGAGCAAAAAACAGAAGCAGAAGAAGTTGATGATGATAATGAGGAAGGAGAAGGAGAAGAAGATATAGAGGATTATGATGATGAGATTGATGCCGAATGAGTGAATTAAGAAAACCAGTATGGGTCATTCTTCGAATACAAATGAAGTTGAATCCATCGGGCACATGATTGACTGTCCTGGTTGTTCTACTATGAAAGTAGCGGTTGCCCTTGAACTTTTCTGAATAGTTGTATCCCTTTTTCTTATCCTGAGGAGTAAATGGTAAAATGAGTGCCAAGTTAAATTTGATTCATTGAGAGATTTTGCTGTTTTAGTGAATCATGTGAGATTATAGCATGTAGTATGCGGCATGTTCATATTACTCCAAGCACAATGAGGCTGAAGATTCCGTTCAATTTGGAATTTTGAAATCGAGTTATTATGTTGCAAAGGGGCTGCACAACATGCTAGTTATCTGAGTTTCTGTTGCTGATCGTGTAGCTCTATCTGAGTTTCTTTTTTCCAACAATACGTATAGAAAACCGAAAGAAATACTAGTTATCGATGTAATTTAGAGAACACAGCATCCGCGGCCGCGCGTCCCTCCCTCTTGATTGAGACTTGCAGCGGTGGCTATAGAATGAGCCACCCCACCTGGAAGCGGGCTATTTCTTGGATCATTCCTCGATTCTGCAGCGGCTACCCTTTTTGCATCTTCCCTTGACGCCGGTTTGTCACCCGGAAGCCTGCCCGTCGCATCCTATAATATAGACAATTAACTCACGTTACCTGATATTATTTGAAAAAGGAAGAGGAAATCGAAACAATAATACGGTTACAGTGATTATGTTATAAGATCTTTCTAAGTTTTAGTTCAGATTCAGTGAAAGAAATACCCCTAAAACATCGCCGAGTTTAGTCTTGTCTTCATTTCTCATAATTTGAGGATTTAGAATGGCTGCAGCTTGAGCTTCTGCTCCTATCCCACCAGGCATCACTTCTCCCAGGCCAGTGGCTCTTACTTCAGCCGCTTGTATTGCTGCGGCATCACTCTGATCCACTGGTTTGTCCCCAGCTGCCAAAGCTGCTGCTTCAAGCGCTGCTCCAATGGTAATTGCTGAATCAGCTGCAGTCACAGAGGTAGGCGACTTTACTCCGCTTCCTGCAGGCTGACCCCTTAAGTTCAAAAGCAGCAGCAAAATCATCGATGATGGTAAATTCATTTTCTTGATAGAAACAATGAGATTCCCCCCCTCCCTCCTTCTCTTACTATACCGTCCCCGAATATATGTCCTTTAAATGTATTAATTTTAAAGTCACCATTGTTTTAATTTCAACCATAATAATATTTTAACCATTGTATTATAATATTTCTGACTATTAATACATAATTAATTATACTTTGTAAACTTTATTTCTCTTTCTCAAATGTTATAAAATAAAAAATATTTTAAAAATAATATACTCGCCTTTAAATATCTAAAACTTATATATATATAGGGAGGGAATAATTAGCTTCGAAGAGGTCGTCAATTACCTCTCCGGCGACAGCCTCAGATATGACAACACGGTCACCGACATATCCATCAGCTATTCTGACGCCTTGATCTCTGGCGATATCAGTGGCATCGTGGTGGCCAACAAGGCCCAGATTCTCATTTACATCGGCAGCTGATTGCATGACAGCTGCGGGACCACCCTTCTGAGTCTGGCCAGGCATCATGGTTTCAGCTGCTTGCATAGCATCTCTCGGCGCCACTGGCTTTGATGCTAGCTCACCTGAGACATTGAAAACATCCCCATATCTAATAGGCTGTTCCTGGCTCATCTTTCTCTTCTTAATTATATTGCACTCCTCTGTTTAGGTATTCCAACAGAGAATACTGTTGATTATAATCTGTATCTAAGTTTACAACGGTGGCTGTATATGTAAGTTTGAAGTAGCAGCTGGTTGACTACTCGGATTACTAGGCATGCAATTAATATTCCACGTGTTTAGGTTAAAACTGGAACACTTCAATGTATTGACAGTACAGGTGGGGTTTGGTTTGCATGCATGATATATAGCACAAAGGAGCCTGATTTCTTTGTGCCTCTTCAGCTTCTGCCGGTGGCGGATGCAGAGTTCCACTTATTTGATTTTAAAAAAAAATTAAAAAAACTAAGGAAATTTATTTGTAAAAAAAAATGAATTTTTTTTATAGAACATAGAATTTACTCTTTTAAATTAATTAGAACAATTTATTTATACGTGAACGAAGATTTTATGAATCCGACATCAACTTCTGCTTCAGAAAAAGAGACCTCCGTTTAGTATTGAGATGACAGGTATGATAATAGCTAGCTCATAGTCATAGCCAGCCAAAGATCTTGATGTATCAGTATTACAATGTACAAACTATTCATCCAAATATATATATAATGTCCACTCTACATGTTTGAGAAGTATACAATTGGTTTATGCATTTATACCATTTCTATGTGTTTTTTTTATAAGATATTTTAAGTAATTTCATATGTATTAATAAATTATTTTATTTTTTATTATACTATTATTATTTTTTATTTCAAACAAAAAAATATTTGTCTTTTCTTTTTACATGAGTATTTATTGTGTTTAGAATAAGGATAAAATAAATAGGGTAAAATAGTTTATAATAAACAAAATAACTAAAAAAATAACAACGCATTTTATATTTAAGAATAAGTACATTTTATAAAAGATAACAAACAGAGTATACCGTTGAATGTTTTTGGTAGTGTAAAGCAATTTCTTATATTGTAGGATAACTTTAACCTTTTAAAGCATAATTATTTTATGAGTTTATTAAAATAGTGAGAGAATTGTTTATTTGGTATCTGAAGTTAGATCATTCACCGACAAGATACTAAAGATTTTTTTTTTTATTGTTATTTTAATATGAAACAAGTTTTAACTGGTCGAAAATCCTTTTCTAGTAAAGTCTAATCTTCGACACAAAAACATATTAATTGTTTAAGTGGGAGCTTTTATTCAAAAAATTTACTTGCATATAAGTAACTCGTGTATTTTTTATCCAAAAAGAATTCATAACATATTATAACTTACTATTAAATAGTATTGAGTTCGAAATACTATTTTATATGTAAAAAATACAAGTCGCTGATTGACTATGTTTTGTCTCAAAATATAAATAGTTTCACATCATTTTATAAATATTTTATCATTAACTTTCAATATTATTCTTATTTATTTTCATCTCTCCTCTCAATTTTTTCTTATTTTCAAAACAAAACATTTATATATTTTCTCTTTCTTATTTTCAAGACATAATAATTAATATATTTTAGAAACAAAAAAATTATTAGTTTATCTAAAAATGGATTCAACCACTAATATTTCTTGGAATAAAGAATAAGAAATAGAGAAAGATTAGGACATTACTTGCGGCTAAACAAGTTGTTGAGGTCTTTCTGGCCTAATTTTGCACTTCATTTGTTACAATTTAATAAGTTTGTTTTCTATTTTTTATTTGTTTGAAATTGTAAGTCACTTTAATTATTAATTAATCAAAATATTTATATTTAAAGTGAGATTATTTATATTTAAAAAATATATTAAATTCATTTTGAAATAATAAATGGTAAACATATTTTAAAAATATTTTATGAAAAATATATTTTTTCAATAATATTTATTATTTTATTAATTAATGTAAAAAAATCAAAATAAATCTATCAATTTAAAATGAATAGCCCATTGGGCCAGAAAGATGAACTATTATTATTATTATTTTCCTTTTCTTTTGTGTTTCCAAAGGTGCCACGAATATTTTCAGAAATTTCAAAGGAGAAAAGGAAAAACTTGGGAATTTGCATTAGATAGAAGGATAGTTAGTTAGTTACATACTACAGAGTGGTGAGCACACTGAAGAAAAGCATTTACAAATGCGTTGGGCAACAAACAAACATAACCAAAATGCAATGCGTTGCCCAACGACCAAGATGTACAGTATTCCTTCAGCTAATAAATGCAAATTCGCCCCCGTAGTAAGAGTTGGACTTTTTGGCACTCGAACCTCGAATTAGTCACGCTGAAGTAATTCCGGATATCGGGGATTTCAATCAAATTGGTATATCTCTTATTTGACACTCGATCAGAAACAAATGCCAATCCAGGAGCTAACTCGCTTCTCTAAGAACACTTCACAATGAATTCAGAAGGACAAGTGCTTGTGGATGCACGGTGCTAAAATCTCAATCAATGTTAGCTTCTGCCACTGAAATATTCTTTGGCTGAGAACTTTTGTATTTAAAAGGGACGTACTGAAAAGGACCTTAGAAAAAGAATATGTGCTTAACCAAGTTGCAAAGGAATAATGATGTGCAGGAAAAGAGAAAATTCTTTAACCTAAAGATAAAAAGGTGAATGCTTTTCTTCCTTGGCGTAAGACTTTACCGCTATCAATCTCTTGTGGTTCTCATATCACAGGATGAAGGTAGTCACATAGCGCATACTAACAAAGCCAGAGGACAAACGGGAAAGCACAGAACGAATCAAGGCCCCATTTCAATTGCACCTAAAGATTATGACTTGTGAGATTGTAGAAAAGGGTAAACGAGACAAGCACCACAGCCACATGGGGACCAACATCTAATTCCCAGAAATTTCTCCCACCAAAAAAATATTGCTAGAACTGAAAGAAAGGACAAATTGTGTCAAATAATTGTCTCTATATAAGCTTGCGGGCTTGGTTTATTTCTCGAGCTTAATTATCCAGTTTCTCAATAATAACCGGATATTTTCACTAATGTGGCAATTAAAAGCAAGCCAATGCAACTTTCCTTGCATTCCAAATATTGATAATGGTTATGAAAGACAAAAAAGATGACACCGCTTTCCTATAACCATCAGCAAAGACTATATAGGTAACAGATAATGTCACCAAGGTTTAAAAGAGAAAAAACTAAGACTCAATTCAGTCAGATTCCACAGTCGAGCAGATTTCCTACCAATCCCTGCGAAAGTAGATCATTTTCACAGGGAAAATCAATGACATTCAGAAGTGATAGAAGTAGATAACAGCTTGTACAGTGGAGATGGGGTTCTTCTGGTGTGAGCCAGGTAATGCAAATAGGCAATTGAGTTGACAGGTGAATTGAATAAAAGAAAATATTATTAAACATCTGAATTGAAAAAATAGTTTGTGCAGATGCTCGTGTGTTCACAAGCTGTGTCTCCAATGTGGTTCAAATAGTCTAGTTAGCATATCCATGTTTATTGCAAAAAGAGAAGATAATTAAAATTTCATGTCCCTAATAGGTGTATGAGCCTAGAGATTTGAGTGTTAACCGATCTCCGTGTGTATACTTTTCATAACAATATACAACAGACTTCGAGTGCTAAAGGAAAGGATTGTTGTGGACTTGAGATATCAATGTACATGTATTGGTATATCACCTGATGGTTACCCATGGAACTGCTGCAGCGTGAAAGTTCACAGAGGGGAAAGTTATCAGCACCAACAAGAAGCTAACCAAGAAGACAAAGCTTCTGGCATAAAAATGCTAATGCTTTTGCCTGTCAGGAGTTGTATAACTTTACTTTTAAATATTACCCAAATTTAAATATGAAAAGCACATCAACCCAAACATCAAAGTCAAAATTCCCATTACAAAGATATGGAGAACAAGAATGATCTCCCTGTCCAGACAAAACACTCAAAATTTTTGAAAATAAAGCACACTCTAGGTATAGTTGCTAGTTTAACTGGCTTTCAATCTCCTCTTCCCTTAATCTATTTCTCCTCCCTATGTTTGGAGGTCAAAGAATGAAGGACCTTTTGGAAGAAGAATACATACTTCTTTTTTTTTTTAAAGGAGAAGAATGCATACTTGACTACACTAAAAATGCACAAATCCCATGCTACATCACTCACATTCAACGAATATCAACAAGAATAAGAATAAGACAACACTGTTCAGAAATGAGAGGTACTGATATGTTTCACACGCAATCAGTCAAACAGGAAAATTTAGAACAACATCATAAAAATTGAACTTCCTAAAACATGATTGCCAAGAACGGTATTGGGCATTATTATCTAGATGATTTAAAATTATCCATAAATTCCAGAGTAGGAAGTGTACACCCACAGAGTTTCAGCAGAAATTATATGGCCAAGACATGAAGCAAAAAGTACCTAACTGCATTTTTTTCTCAATGAATTCAGAATTCAGACATGTCACATCAATATTAAACACCAAAAATCACAGTGAACAGCTAAAACTTTGTATAAAACTTCTTCTTATGCAAAAATACTTGAATAATCACAATTCTAAAACTAACCAGCTGCTACAACAAATCAAGAATTCTAACCAACAAATAATCACAGAAGAACTGCCATCGTTCTGATTTAAGCCTTTAACTCAGTCCATGTCAGGCATGGCAAGGAGACAACAGCAAAACGACCTTTATTCGATAAACCTTAAACGAAAAGAACATGAGCAAAGTTAAATAACATACCCATCATCTATTTGCAAAAGGTAAACTTTCATTTAGCAGCAAAGCATCCAGATTTAGTTCTAAGACATTGCATCCCCATTAGGCTCTAAATGAAAAGGGGAAATTTTTTTCATTTATTGTTTCTAACAGTTACTGTACAAGAACAAATTGTCCTGCTCCTCCGATATCACCACCCTCGTCTTCATCAAGATCAGCTTCTCCGCCGCCTCCTTTGGGCACCGTAATCACCAGGTCACCGTCGTTATAAGTCGCTGTAGCAAGCTCCGGACGTGTAGACGCCGGAAGCCGAAACCTCCACAAGTCAAGCTCTAAATCATCCACAAAAGATTCACCGACGGCGTCGTTAGGTCGAATCACAATCTTGCTGACCCCAGGATAGATCTCGAGGGTATGAGCCCTGACATCCTGGCCGATATCATCGGTTGAAACTACAAATTTGAGGAAATCGGCAGTTTCTTCAATGGAAACATCAGCATCAGAGTGAAAAGGAAGCTCAAGAACCTTTGCAAAAATATGAGGCAATCTTCGAAGCTTCTTCTGCCTGCAAGCTAAAGCCCCAGCCTGAGAAAGGGAGGATGCTATGTCGTAGTGAAAGGTTATGTTACGCTTCCTGGGCACAGGATGAACCTTCATGGTTATCCCAGAAGTTGAAACCAAAAAAAGAATCCAAAGGAAAGAATTCTCCTCAACTGAAATTTTCAAGAATCGGACAACCCAATTCTTATATAATAGTGAAAAAGTGGGAGGTAGTAATTGCGAATCTTTGTTTCCAAAATTGAGTGTAATAAGGAAAGGCTGAAGATGAAGTAGGGGATAGAGATGAAGTTGTGCTGGAGGAGGAAAGGGATGGTGTGTTATAATTGCCAAGAAGATCACCACGAGGGGAAAAATTACGCTTTGTGTTTGTCGTGTGGTTCTCTGGGACCTGCCCGGGATTTTACATACTGGATTTGCTCTGTCTATTGCAATTTGTAGAATAACGAAAGAATGACAAGATCCGATCTTAAAACGGGTACTGCCCCGATAATGCCAATGCGATTGTCTGTGATTAGGTTTTCTCCGTGGGGATCTCATCTCGTTTCTGTTTAGTAAGTGTGGTAATAAAATTAATATTTTTTTAATGAAAATCTATTAATAATATTTAAATTATATCAATTAGAAGCGCATCATAATTCAAAAGATATTTTATGTTGGATTATCACAAAAAGTAAATGATGATTTTCTTTGTCAAAATATTTAAGAAATTCTCCCTCTATATATATATATATATATATATATATATATTGTTAATAAATCCATGATTGAGTTCTTCATGTAAAGGTAAAACTTTTATCTAAAAATAAATAATGTATTTCGATCAAATTTTAAATATATATATATATATATCTTTAAATGTTTAATTTAATATTACTTGATTTCTACAAATTATATATAATTAAAATAAATTTAATGAATTGTTTAAATATGTTATTTAAGTTAAAATATATTTAAAATACACTTATGTATTAAAAATTTGTTTTGAGTTAAAAACTGAATACTAAAAGTCTAAAAAACAAAGGAATTCCCGAATTCAAACTAAATGAATAGTAATGCTACTATATTGTGGGGCATACATACATTCATAATATAATTATTGTTAAATATCGTATCATTTTACTAAATATTCCACTCTTAATTTATAATTTTAACATTTAACTTTACTCTAATTTTACACATTTTGTCTCATCTTCATCTTTCCTCCACACCTCTCTTTCATTTGGGAATATTCATCGTATTTCTTCAATTTAACGCAATTAAATGTTAGTTTGACCCTACTCATTGAACATTATTTATTTGTTGTCATTGATTTTGACAGTTATTGTATGATAAACATTACCTTTGACAAAATGAATCAGTAAAATGGACAAATGGACAAACAGATTATTGTATGAAAAGCTCTTAAGTTCAGTTAGTAATACACAAACAGATTCCCAGAAATGAACGAACTCTTAATTTTATTTTAACTTTTTTCAGTCATGCAATGGACCACGACAACACCTTGTCTATTCCCTCTTTTTTTTTAATTTTTTTTTTTTTTTTTTGTGACGCGCAGGACGAAGAAGGAAGGTGCCTGGAATTTTCCAGACCTTTTCTGCTGCATTCAAAACCCCAAAAGTATAGAAGAATTTTTATGCAAACATCAACGCCTGAAAATACTATGTAACTTCTAGCTTTATAAATTTCACGACAAAATGATGCAAATCATACCAAAATATTTATAAGATAAAAATGTTAGAATAATTAAAGGTATTTTAATTTAAAATATGCATGCTTTATCTTAACTTTATCAACTTTATTTCAAACAAACAAAAAAAAAACTATATCAACTTGAATTTGTGTGAAAAAATTTCAACAACTTATATTGATTTTATTTTTAAGGATAGAAGGAATCGAAATAATTTATAATACCTCTTGTTTTATTTATAAAATAAATCATGTATATTTTTGTAAAATAGTGAAAGTAAATTAAATTAAAAGAAAATGGGGGGGGGAGTAGTGTATCACGTGCACCTGTCAATCCAATGATAGGTAGTAGCAGCTAGCATTAGCAATACCGGAACCGGAGTTTATTCCGTCAAAAAGACGAAGGTCCAAAGTCTGTCTTTTGTCAATTGTCACCAACGATGGGTCACTTTTTGGACCTTTGATAATCACCAACGAAGCAATTAAATTATACCCATCATTTTATCTATGGACACTACCTACAGTCACCCCTCAGTCATTTCTTTATTTCATTTCTACATTATTCCACAACACACTTGCATTAAAATTACTCATAAAACTTGTGCCTCGCATCCCACCTGCCCCCATGCTTTTGAGTCATGACTCGAGAAGTCGTCATTCATCCTAATCTCTCCCTATATATGATATTCTAAATTGGATTAAGTTTACATTCGATCCATTTTTATAATATATTTAAGGTAATTTTATATATTTTATTTTATTTTTTATCATATTTTTATTTAAATATTTCTTTAAAAATGAAGTATTTATTTTTCTTTTAATAAAATATAAATAAATTTAAAAATAATATATACGATAATTATAAAAAAATAGTAAAATATCTTATAATTAAATATAAAAAAATTTACTTAATACATTTTATAAAAATGGATAGAAGGAGTATATATAGCCAAATTGGGTATGATTGTATCTCTAGTTTTTACTTAATATACTAATATAAAAAATAATAAAATAATTTTTATCTCAAATAAATCATTTTTATCATGAAAATAGTTATCAGTAAAATTAATGTGTTAATTATATTTAATTTTAAAAAAAATTAAGAAGGTTATTTATAAAATTTTAGATAAATAATATATTTATTTGAAAAAATAAATATTCGATTTTAGATAGCATTTAAAATAAATAAGAAGAACAAGACTTTAGATTAAAAAAATCCATCACATATTTAAGACCTTGTATATTATTAGTGAGTATTATCATTTCGTATAAATTTTTTGAATTAATCATTTTATTAGGAAAAAATAAACTTATTTCTTATGAACTTTATACTTTGGAACACTTAATTAGGAAAAAATATCCATGAGAAATTGTTCTAAGAGTATAACTTTACTTACTTTGATCACAAAGTTTTAAAAGCTATACTTTTAGTATAATAACTAATATATTGTTCAAGAGTTTAATCTTTCTTTTAACTATGAACTAAAAATTTTAAGTATTTGACTATCAAACAATTATAATATTATATTATTTATTAGTAATGTAGTCACTAAAAAAATAAATTTATTAAGTTAAAAAGATTACTAATAAAAATTGATATAAAAATAAACACTTAACTATAAATATTTAAAAAAGTAAATGATATTCAATCCCGAATAGAGTAGTATATGATATAACCTCATAAGTTATTATATATATATATATATAATTTAACCTCATAAGTTCATGGGTATAAGAATTAGTTAAAAAGCGCCCCTTAAGTAGGGGGATTGAATAATGTTGTTTTGATTTAAGAGTTAGAATGTATTGATCTTTAAACAAGCGAATGCACCAAAAATTATTTTTTCAAATTGGGCCTAGGCCAACTAATTTATAGAGGGTGTGCTCTGAGTAGCCCATCTTTAGGTCTGGGCTTGAATCTGGACAAGGTCCAAACAATTTCGGAATTTTCCCCTAATCACCAAGATTCTTTTCCTCCTTTATGACAAAGAAATAGACCCTGCAAAATTTTGAGGGGGATAAGTGCAACTGCGTGCATTTCTTTTCCCTTTGAGACGCCAAAGAAAGGAATATGACCAATTCCATAAATTGTGAATTTATGGTGATTGAATTACTATTTTGTCACAAGAGTTCTTTGAAATGACAATAATGGTTGAAAGATTATAACTTGCGAAAGATGCCACTAAGTAGAGGAGGGCAATACCTAACTATTCATTTTGGTAAAAAATTATGAGATACAAATTTGTTTCTCACATGTACTAATGATGTACTAACTACTCAAAATGTAGTTTTGAGTCAAAATACCAAAAGAAAAATCATAATAAACCAATATAATAACGAGTGGATTTGAAATCACAAGACTTTCATAATATAAATCATTTTAGATGCAACTTTTATTCTAAAAATATAAGTCATTCCATAAAATTTAATATATTTATCATAGCTTTTCAATAATATCCTTAATTGTTTTGTTTCTCTTTCTCAACTTAAACAATATGTATGTTATATTTCTCAACTTATTGAGTAATTTGATTACAACCCTTCACATAATATGACTAAAAAACATATTATTTTCATACTTTTCAATTCTTGCACAAGTTTTAAAATGATTTGTATTATTCTATTCATATATTATTATAAAATGTTAAAAGTAATTTATTTTGTCCATAAATATAAAATATTTTATTACTATATCCATCCTTTATTATAAATAATTGAATGGCTTTTGTGTTGTATGTTTTACAACTTTTCTATGAATTTTTTATTTCTTATTTGCAATAATACTCATATTGATAGAATAATAATAATTAAAAATAAAGATATTGTTAAGAGAAATTAAATAAAATAAAGACGACATGAGGAAAAATAGTCACTTAGTCTTGATAAAATTTTGTCAAATGATGTAAAGTAAAGGAGGAAGTGAGTACTTTTATGGATATTTTGTATAATACTTATAATATTACTATACTTATTTTTATATCTCATAGTAAGATCTTTCTTATTATCAAAACATCTCATAAATATCAAGCGTAGAGATATGATCTAAATGATGATATACATGAACTCAGATATATTATATATCTGTGTAAAATTTCTTTTATAAATTTATAATAGGGGAAGAGGGAGTAATATTCTGAAACACAAGTGGTCATTTGTATTGAAAAGTGCAATATCAGCTAAGAATCTTAAGCCAAAGTTGTAGGTAGCTCCTTTCATCTGAAAGTAAGTGTCCTAAATGCTTTATTTTACATTTGTCAAATTTTATAGCATAAAATAAGATACCAATATGGCAATATATTCTTCTTTAATCTTTTCAAAGTACAACACCATTTTTTTAAAAATTATTCCTTATTATCTTCTCTTTTTGCTCTTTATTTGAAAAATTACTAGTTTATGAAAAGTGACAAAATGCAGATTTTGAAAAATAATCGTAAGTACGTGTTTATTTTAGAAAGATAACAAATCACTCGAAACAAAAATAAACAGCATGCTTTTATTTCTCCCGGAAGGACTAATTGATCTCTTTATTAAAAATTAAAGTAAATAATTTATTTAATTAACGAAATAATAAATACTCTGAGTCAAAAGATATAAACATTGTTGAACATATCTTAGACTTGAATGTGTATTTAGTACAAATCCAGGTTTGGGAAGTATTTAAAAAATATTATTTCTTCAATGCATCTCAAGTCCTACCAATCATCAATCGTAAATTTGGCAGCATCAAATTATATATTGATACCATTATCGTGTGCAGAAATAATTCAATTTTAAATTATTAACCACGTTTTCTTTCTTTAGTATAACAACAAAAGCACCACTATTAAGCCTTTTGCTTCATTTTCCAAAACATGTATAAATAAATGGTTAAAAAGGACGAGATGAATAGAATAGGAATATGATAAGTCTTATCGTAACTGACAAAACAATATAAAATTTCCCTCCTTTTGATAAGGGAAGTCCCTCCTCATTAAGAAGGGGGGGGGGGAGAGAGTTTTTAAGTAAAAGAGAGAAAATAAAATATCATGACAGATCAATTTTATTGCAAAATGATATACAAAGAAGCTGGCTTATATAATTTTTTCTTAAACCCATCCCTCCATTCAAAATTGAAGTTAGTATTATATTACTCTTATTATTTTTATTAAGAGATAATACTAAAATTAATGAGGACTTTTGAGTTTAATTAAATTATTAGAGCATCTTTAACGCAAGTGTATACGGCCAATATTAAGTAAAAAACATATAATATAATGAAAATTGATAATATAATTAATTTTTTTATTTTAATGTATAAAGTATTTATTGGAATATTAATATATTGATGTGATAACAAATTTTATTGGCACGGTCATGTAAACTGTCAACAATTAATGATTGTATGTATCATAAATTGACTCAGCAAAATAAAAAAGAGATACACAAAAAAAATTGGAAAAAAAGGAAAAGAAATTGTCGAAAAAACTTATGAGAAAAAGTTTATGAATTTATTTGAACATATTATTAGTTCTAGTTGATTGACATTAGATATTTAAAGTATTTAATTGAATATTATATTTTTATTTAAATGTTTACTCAATTAAAAATGGTATGATGTATTTGATATTTCATATATTAAATTTCATTTGATATGATTTTGCTTAACTTTGAAAGTGAACGTATATTATCTGGCTAGTTAGTGTGTGATCACATAGAATATTGATATGTAAATTATTTAATTTAAAATTTTTTGTTAAAAATTTAAATAAAATTACATTTATTTTTAGAAATAAAAATAAAAATATAAACGTTTAATTTCACTAATAATCATATTTTAGAAGATGAAAATAAGTTGTTCTATTAAAATCAAGTTCTTTTTTTTTTTTGGTAAATTACTAAAATCAAGTTCGATATTAAGAAAATAATACTGATAAAACTTGTAAAGAAAATATAGAAAAAGTAACGTAGAATGATTCCATGCTATATTTTGATAACGAATTTTCTCTCTCTAATTCCTCAAAACTTCTTACTTAAAAAAAAAAAAACGTAAGAGCCAACAAGTGATATGGGTGTGAGTCCAAGATACACCTCCCTGCGGTGTAACTGCGGGTGGATGCTGAAATTAGGTTGCAAAGGCGACACCCCCACGGCCACGGACCCACAGCGCCCACCCCCTGCTTCTATTCTATTACAGTCTACGAATACAGATGGGCTAAATTTTATCTTCATCTAAAATTTGTCCAGATGTGATGACGTGAGAATAGAACAAAACTCGTTTGTGGGCCCGCAACGTACCTGATATTTACTCTGTTCCGTGACCATTGACCGACTCTTTTTTTTGTTTTTGTTTTTTTCCCCTTTTCCCCAAATCATATGTAAGTTTGCGTTTTGACAAGTCTTTATTTATTCGAAACTATATCAGTTATTTATTTTTTTTATTTTTAAAGAGGGTAATTCCTTAATTAGTAAATTCATTTTCTATCAGCATTACAATGAATTCTCTCTAACAATAAAAAAACTCCATTAGTTAACAAATGGGGTTAAAATTCAATCACTAAATCATACAAGCTAACAATGAATAATTATCACATCCATAAATTTTTTTTTCAAATATTTAACATTTATAAAGTTAATATAACATTTATTATAATACTTTTTTTTGTTCTAATTTATCCATCTTATTTTCACTCAACAAAAATTTGTCTATCTTATTTACCAATAAGATATTTAGACCTATGTATATTAAGAATTTGAATTTTCTTATAGAATAAAATGTTAAAAATTTATAAGCACTCTTATGGTTAATGACATCCTAATGATACAAATTTTTTATCATGTCGCACAAAAGTCAATTTTGGAAGATATAAGATCATATTGAAACTTTGAATTTTAATATGAAAAAAAAGTAGCATTCTTGTATAATGTTAAAATTTGAATAGAGGTAAAGCTTTTAAAAAGCATAGATAATCTTCTTATTAAATCTATAAAATATATAATTTACGACAAATAAAACTAAAAATTATAATAAAATAAAACGAGACAAATGAAATATTTTTATATTGTACTGTTATCTTGTTTAATTATAGCATTATTCTTGTATCATTTAGAAAACAAAATCATCCAATATTTAGGAGTCTTCTTATACCCTTTTAGCTACTTAAAAAAATCCCTTTTTTTTTAGTAGAATGACATTGAATAAATTCATAAAAATGTATTTTAGTAGTTTATTATTATACCTATCTTAGTAGATTACAATAGAAAAGTTATTTATTAATATTTATTTATATAATTTTCAAGATGAGAATTAGAAAGGTTATTTATTAATTCACATTGTTTTACCAAAGATAAAATAGAAAAAAATAAATGCACTATCAAAATGATAAATGAACTATAATTTGAAACATTAAAAAAAGAGAAATGAGTCATTTAACTTTTTACACTTATATTCCATTTACGATAGATAAATGTGATATTTTATATTTAAATTAATTTTGAATTTAAGTTTTTATCCTTGTTATGACTACACTTGTCAATATATTTAAAAGAAAGAACATTACAAGGTAAAATTGGGAAAAAATTATAATTCTATAAAAAACGGAAAGATTGAAATTAAAACCATTAACTATTTATATTTTGTTAAGGATGTTGTATTTTGTGCTGGAAAGTTGGCAAAAAATGATTGGATAGATATAAGGGTAGCGCTTGAATGGTCCTCTTGACTCTTGAGTTAAAAGGGAAAATATTTATATATAAAAAAAGGGAAAAGAAAAGCAATAATAATTACTCGTGCTAGAAAATAATTCTCCTCCAGCTCATTGTTGCACGTTCGGTGTTGATGACATTTTCGTAATTACTTACACAACTAAGGCTTTTATAGTAATCACTTGAATAATATCCCTCACTCTTCGTGATGTACGTGAGCGGACATTCAAATACAACTGTGAGTGACTTGAGATCCGGGCCTTCTCGTTTCATAAAGCTCCAATCTGAACTTTTCATTTTCAATGGCGTTGTCGTGATTTATACATACACCCATTCCTCAAAGCACCACCAAACCCAGAATACCTTACCCTATATAATAGATATATATAGAGAGAGGAAGTATCACTCTCAACCATTCCATCACAGTCAGAGCTTCCTCACGGCCTCCTTCAGTCTTTCACAGTCCTCGCCTGTACTCAGCAGTTGTTCAACACATCTGGTAATCTTCCGCTTCTTGCTCTTAAGTATCGATCTATGAAGTGTTCAGTTATCTGTATTTGGTATTTGTGATTTGGTTTTAATTCGTTTTTTTTTGTTTGTTTCATTTTGTACATGAATAGATCTGAAGGAAGAGAAACGAAAATTGATCGTTGTTCCAAAAGAAACTTAATTTCAAAAATACATGTTCCATGTATGGCTCGGGTTCACTGATATTGAAGTTGATCTACTCAGATTCTGGTGGTTATGGAGAAGATCTAGAACTTATTGTCATATGATAGTATTGAAAAGCCCTCAAAGCCCAATTTTTCGTGGTATTTAGTCGCTCTAGTTTAACGGATCTTTTGTGATTATCACTGTAGTTTCTGGTTGTTGGATTATTAGACTAGTTAAGACTGTTAAGTAGTATGATGGAGACGCTTGTTGTTGTTGCTCAGCATCGGAATCAGTACTATGGCAAAAGCAAAGGTCACGGACCTGTGCGATTTGGTTCTTTTGGGTCCTCTCCTTCCAAGGACTTCAGAGGGATCAATTGCCGGACTTTTCAATCCGGAGCTGGTTTGCTACCGACTCCGTTAAAACAATCCTTCCCTGTTGCCAGGAGGTCTTTTTCTTCAATATCCCCCAAAACACCTCTGCCATCTGACGGTTCTCGTTCGGAGGAACCCAAAAACTCGAAAAAATTCTCCAAAAGTAGTGCAATCCCAATACCAATTAAACTGAATGTTGATGCTGATGAGCCTCGTTCTTCGATTGATAAGTTTCATTGCTCTGAGCGCTGGGCTGGACCTACTTATTACAATTCACCTCCCCCAAGTTCTTTGCCCATACCCAAATTCTCTCTCCGTCCAAAGCGAACTGTCTCCCTTAACTTGCCCTCTTCAATCTCTGATATTGATCTGCACCCACTTGCCAAGTCTGCGCCTACTTCTCCTACCAGGGAACGCAGCCCTTCACCAGATGAGTTGTTTGACGATAGTTCCAGGGAAGGTAGCCCATCCCCAGATGATTTGTTTGATGATGATATTGACTGTGCGACCAAGACCCTTCGTCGCATTCTCAACCTTGATCTTACTGATGATGAATGAGTAGTGGGAGTCATGAGGCTCCTGTAAATAAGAACTTTGGTTTTCTTTCATGCTTGATTAGTGGTAGAATGTGCATATGCAGTGAATAAATCAGTCTGCAGAATGACCGAGTAGTATTAGGCTGGTTGTAATTATGTAGTCTTGGCGGTGCAAGAGCAGTTCTGGCTGTGGTGGATCAATGTCTCCAGATGTTTCAGAATATGTTTTGGGTTGGGTTTGAGCAATGTAACCATTGGATATGCTTGAATTTAGATTTGGATGCTAGAACACAAGGCAGGTGGTGCATTAGATGATGACTGCAGGATGCACGTTTTAAAGAAAGGTATCCGGATGTTCAATTGGTTGGTGCTGGCAGGTCTTTTAGCTATGTTGAAAGTTCAATTATCTACGAGGCTTAAGAGACTCATATTCCAGATGAGATTCCAGAGGAGGATTTTAAGTCCTTGAGTATGCGTTCTTTGCAGGTGTATTCACTTTTTGACTCTTCCTTAGGGTAGAATAGGCTTGATTGTATATATCGTAGAATTCTCACTTGGTTACTAACACAAGTTGATGGGATGCATGGTTATTCTCCTCATTGATCAGTCCTGCTATTCGCCTAGGATCACATATCATATCTAGTGTAGATCTGCATCTTATCCTTCAGCCCAATATACTTGCTAGAAAATCTTTGTATTGCTTCATTTCAAGTTTTCAACTTTTCACGTCCTTTCTTTTTGCTCCCATCTTTCTTTCTTTTTCTTCTGAACAGGATCTGACTTTGGAACATTTACCCTTTCACCTACTTTTCTGGGTTTTTGAAAAAGAGAAGTGGGAAGGGATTGTAGCGTCTAGAATTAGATGATATTTTCGTCTGCTTAGCTTCTTTTTTAGTTTATGGTTCATCTGGTTTGCACCTTCCAATCACAAGGATGAATAGCTACCTCCGTCCTTGTGATTGGTGGTGGATGTTGCACCACAAGTTGCAGGTGGAGATGGTTGATCGTACCGAGCTATTCATGAGGTAATCTTTTCTTAATTTTCTCTACCTGAGCAAATTCTATTTGCGACATGCAATCTCTATTTAATTCTTCCTAACGTAGCTTTCTTTCCGACTCTTTTGAACAGTGGTTTGTTAATGGAAACCATGAAGAAGAATGATCCATGTTGAACTATAAACTCAATTGCTCCGCACCGGCTCTAGATTCTAGCTTCCTTTTATTTTGGCGAGTCACTGCAGAATATAGTAGAATGTGTTAAGTGTCTTGGGTCCTGTGATCCTAGTAGTTTCCTATGTTTGATACTGTGTTCCATTTGCAGCGTCTATTTGTATCAGTGCAGTTGGATGTTCAGCTTGCAGAGTCATGCTAGTAGAGTTGTTTGTATGATATGGGATTAAAATGTTTCGTTTTGTCTTATAATTTCTCCTGAAGCTGGTTGGTTCCTTGGAATCGAAGCTTTGTTATGGGAAATTGGACAAATTAAATTCTAGTTTTAGCTGTTGCTCGTTTAAGAATCAGTGTGTCCAAACCTATTGAAATGTTTCGTGGTCCTGGAAATTAAATTGAGTTTCGAAAACTATTATTGATCAGAACCAAGATCACTGCATCCTTCTAAATGCAACTTTGGTCATGATCTGTTCATTTATTTTTTACTCCCCCCCCCCCGGGGAAGTTCTACTCTATTTTGTTTTAATTCTTAATAGTTCTTTTTAAGTGGATTTGAAAGTTTTTAATTATTAGTCGCAATGCATCACCAAAGAAGCATATAGTAGGAAAAATCTAAAACAAACTACTAAATTTTTCGTAGACTCGGGCTTTCAGTTATTTTCTGGAAATGAAGAACGAAGACATCGAAGGGCGGAATTTCATGGACTAAGAACTTATGCATTTTAAACGCCAGATGTGCTTATTCACACCATAGATAGTAGGATGGCCATTAGTTGCATAGGCTATCTTTTAAGGTGAAAAGCCCTAGATGCCCTCGAACATTAAAAAAATATTGGTTTTTATCCTCTAATTTTGAGATGCAAAATGTTTGCTCCCAATAACTTATAGAAGTACTAAAATTTTGGACTTCCGTCCGTTTTGAACGTTAAGTCCTAACTGAGTTTGGACTTCCGTCCGTTTTGTGTCTGTTGCCTTTTCTCTCGTTCTTGTTTCTTTCTCCTTATCCTTTCCATAATTTTCTTGGTATGGTCTTTAATTCTTTGCCCTAGTTAGTTAATTAGACTTAGTGCTCATTTTCTTTTTTTCTACCACTATTAAAAGAAAAAGGGGGGATATGTGAGGAAAAAAAGAAGAAAAAACATTGAAAATTCCAAGACGTGAAGCCCAATCTCCAAGTTTGGATCTCTAGCACCTTAAATGAGGTAAATACCAATCTGAAATTGGTTAGAAAACTCTGAAGTCCCCAACACAACGGCCTGAAACCGCATCCACCACCATTAACAATCATATGCTTTTCAATAATATCATCCCCAATGATAGGCCTTGTTAAAAGGATCTTCATTCAATGGCGTGATGGGACTTAGGACAAGAGAAGGAAAATTAAGAGTACTTAGGGACAAGATCTCGGGCTTGTGAGGTGAGTAGCTTGAATTTTTATACATTGAAGAAGAAGAAAGTGAAATGTTGGTGAAGAAGATGGGGAAAGTGCTGTTTTGATCCAAGTTCTTTGGGTTTTAAAAGTGCAAAGTGAATGGTCTAAAAATTGAAATGTGAGTGTTATTTGGTTGGGTCTCGTCACTTAACGTACGTCTAAAATGAACGAAAGAGTAAAATTTTAATACTTTTTAAAATTAAAGGGCAAACATTTTGCACGCATATTTGGTTCAAAAGATGGGAGGGGTGGGGAGTTGAGGGGAAGGGACGGGTAATAAAATAGTTTTACCTTGTTTGGTTTAATTAGATAGTAGGAGAGAGGTGAAAAAATAAAATTATCTTCTTTGGTTTGCAAGGGAAAGAGAAAGAAAAATATAATTAAATTGAATATTATATCTCTAAAGTATTTATATTTTTATTATTTTTTTTTGTAAATTTCTTCTTTAACTTTAAATATAAAATTAAATATAAAATTCTTGATTTAGATGAAAATGTAAAATAGGGTGAGAAAGAAAAGAAAATGAGATGAGAATGAATAAATGAGAAAATGAGAAAAATATTAAAAAATGAAATTATAAAAAAATTATAAGGATAAAAGAGGTATTTTATAATTTTTAATTTCCCTCCTCTTCAAAAACTCTCATTTTTTTAAAGGGAAAAAAATCAGGGAAGGAAAGGTATTTTAATCTCAATTTTTCCTTTCACTTTCCCCGAGAAACTGAACAAAACGAGGAACGTTTTAAAAAATATCACCTACCCTCCAAATCCCCACAAACAAACAGACCCTTAGAGTTCGAGGGCAAAAATAGTATTTTCGAAAGTTCATGGCCACGAGAGCTTTTTACCCATCTTTTATAAATTAGCATGATTGAAGGGATCGATTAATCTCCGCTCAAAGTACTAGAAAGTTCCGATATTACCATTGCGTAAGAATTCTGACACTTGTACCTAACCAGCCGCCTAATAGTGGCGGGGCAAATAATAATAATAATAATACTCACGTTTCTTTTTTGATATTACTATTTTAATGGTTAACTTTTTAATTTTAATATTTATTTTTATATTTTTACTTTTATTATTTATGAATAATTTGAATGAGTTATTAATTATTTATTGGATAATATATTTTTAAAAAATAATTAATATATATACATTAACTATTAAATAAAGATAATTTATAAAATTTAGTTGTATAATTATCATTTTTAATATTCTTCTTAATCACAAGTTCTAAGTGAATAATTGAAATGATACGGAAAGAGTAATAAAGATAAATATTTATTTTAGTTTGTATTACTTCCTTCGTTTCATTTTAATTATGCACATTTTTTAATGTCCTTTTTCAGTTTCTAATTTTATTACATATTTTTATAATTATATAATTGTTATTAATAAATGATTTAGATGAGTTATCGATTATTTATTAGATAATGTATTTTTTTAGAATGGTTAATACTTATACACTAACTATTAAATTAGGATAATTGAAGAGTTTAGTTGTATAATTATCATTTTAAATGCTTGTACAAGTTCATAGTGAACAATTGTAATGAGACGGATGAATTATTATTTTTTGTTTAAACTTTACTTTTGGTCACTTGAATTTTTAAATTCTTTCTTAATTAGTTAACTACTCCCAGAGTTCAAAATTGTCAAATTGAATATCAACTTTTAACTTTGATTAAAAATTAAAAAATTTCATCGACTTTAATTAATTTATTAAATTATTATTGACATTAATATAATGAATTGTGAGACTTATGATTTAATAAAATGCAAATATTTTAAATTAATTGATAAGTGGTGGGTTAATGAGTTAGTTGTATATAAATATTTTAAATTGAAGAGATTATTAATGAAACTTTTAATAAATTAAAATATTTAAATTAAAATAAAAATATGAACATTTAATTTCGAACTTAAAGAGTGTATATTTTTTTACCGAAAACTAGTTAAAATTCGACAAAAAATGCCATGTGTAAGAAGTATTATTTTTAATCAGTTTCATCGAATTCTCAAATAATTAGTTCTATTCACATTTGATTTGAATCGGTAGGTTTCTTGTATTTTTCTGTTACATTATTATATGAAGCAAACAATATATATTAGTGTATATATAAAAAAATTAAAAGTAAAATGACTTAAAGTCAATAACACAAATTAATTCAGATTATAAAATGTTCAGTCTTCAATAAAGGATTATACTTTATTCGTTTGAAATTGAATGTAAATATTTTATTTTAATTAAAAATTAATAAAAAATTTAAAAATTAATTAACTTATTAAATTTTATTTTATATTAATATAATGAACAGTGAAATACATAATTTAGTGATATGCAAATTCATTAAATTAAATTAGTAAATAGTGTATATCATGATTTAGTTAGATACTACATCCATCTCAAATAATAAATTACTTTGAACAATTATTTATTTCAAAATATAAAATACTTTACGACTTTAGATAGTAATTTTTGTATTTTTTTTATTAGTATTCTTACTCTTAAATGAAGAAAAAAAATAATTTAATTTCAAATTTTTAAGAGATATTATGACATAATAAATAAGAATATTTAAGGAAATTAGAATACATTCTTAATATGTGTAAAATAATCAAAATATTTATATTTTGAGACGGAAGGAATATATATCTCTTAAATTAAATTATTAATAAAATTTTGAATAAAAAATATATTTATTTTAAAAAAAAATATAATTATAAATAAATTAAAATAGAAATATAAACCTTTAATTCGAATGAAATAATTATTAATTTTATTTGTTTAATAATTTTGAAGGTTTAACTATGTCGACCTTTGATTTATAGATTGTGGAGACTAGAAACGATAATGATGACCCTACTAAAGGAGCAACGTGGCGGTGGAACAAAATGGATGGGTTAGAGAAAAATGCAAAGAGCAGTCGTAAGGTATAAAACATAGACGAAAATTGGAGTATTAGGGTTTTGTTTTTAAAAGGTAAAGTAATATGTAAAATAGTATATACAGTATGTTTGTTTTGTGTATTTCGTTTTTGGTTTGGTTTGATTTGATTTTTCTCTCTAAAAAATAAACCAACTAAACGATGAAATAAAAAAATATTTACTTTTATTTTGTTTGGTTGAACGGCTCGCTTTGTCAAAGCATCATATTCCTAGCTACTATAATGCTTTGCAGAAATAGACACGGAAACTACGTACTTATAACATCTTCAATATATTATTAACGTCAAATAAAAGTTATATTATATAAGTAAAGTTAATAATGTAATCAAATTTTTTACTTTAATGTATAAAATTGTCATGTTGTTGTGACAAGAATTTTTATTAATAATGTCATAACGATTTAGACGTGGCAAAACGGGCGGCTCGGCCCGACTCAACGGGCCAAGCAATGTAATTGGGCTGGATCGGGCCGGGCTGAAATTGTATGTGCCTGGAATATTGAGGCCCAGCTCAATCTCTACATGGGCCACGGGCCAACGGGTCAAAATGACCCGAAAATTTATAATTTTTTTTTAAAATTTAT
This sequence comes from Apocynum venetum, assembly GCA_019593545.1. NCBI lineage: Eukaryota > Viridiplantae > Streptophyta > Magnoliopsida > Gentianales > Apocynaceae > Apocynum > Apocynum venetum. The sequence goes on from SRSM01000392.1 coordinate 47,350, forward strand.
GATTTTATGTTGATTAAAAAAATAAATTTATTAAACCATTTACAAATAAACAACACATTTATAGTCTTATTTTGATCCAAAAAATACTAAAATAGCCAATTATGTCATCTTAACTTTAACAAATTTAAATCATAAAAGATAAAATAGAATGTTATGTAATGTTTATATATATAGCTTGCAGTACATTTACAATTTTACACCAAAAACTTATAAAACAAACCAACCATAGCAAACAAAAAAAACATTTAAACAATCAAACACAAATATAATGTTCATTTATTTACTATATAAACAAAAAAAAAAAATTAAACATCATTTACTACACAAACATCATTTGTGTATTAAAAAATCATTTACTACACAAACTATGGGAGTGGTTGGAAATTTTTTTTTTAAACCTAGCCGGCTCATTAGCCCACGGGCCGAGTCATTTAGGCCCGATTTTTTTCAAGCCAAGAAATATGAAACCCAACTCATTTTATATTGTGGGCTTTTTGGACTGGCCTGACGGATCGAGCTTATTTTGCCACCCCTATACCGATTGTCAACAAAAACTCATTAAAAAAGGGATAGAGATACAAATTGTCAAAATAAGGAAAAAGAAATTGAGAGAAAAAATAAGTGAGTTTATTTAAACATATTAATTACAGTATTGTATCGAATATTTTATTTTTATTTAATATTTATTTAATTAATAGTAATATAGTGTGACTTGACATTTTATTTATTAAGTGATGTTGATCATAAATAAATGTAACTTAATTGAGTAGACATTAAATAAGGGAAAACTAAAGAAGGGAAAATTCCCATTCAAACAAAAAACAAAAAGAGAGGCGAGGGTAGTTGTGATTATTTCAATGTTGTCAATATGACTAGATAATTCCGTGGCAAATACCAACACTAAAATCATTTTTGTTTCTTACTCTTATTTTCGACTTCCAAACTAGGGGGAGAGGACAAAATTTCTCCATTCATTACTTCTGTACCAGTTCTTTTCCCCAAAAAACACAAACATGGGGCTGGATTCCCAAGTTAAACAACTCATGCTTTTCCCAACAACTACCGATTTCTTGAATTTGAGTAATCTTTCATGGATTAAAGAACAAAGGCGAAAACAGATTGGATCAGTAAACTCAATCTTTGATTAATTATTCCCCATTGATGTATCAGCATAGAATCATATCCTTTCGGATAGTAATAAACTTTGACATAAACAGCATAGAAAATTAAAGATACGAATAAACACAAGCTAAGAAATAAAAAAAATCTTCACCAGCAGAGCAACCAGTCTCTTTTACATATCGTAGTGTATGATTGCTGCAAGAGATGAACAATAATACACCAAATTATCAGTCACCTGTCACTCCCCTACCAAATGCCCCCCCCCCCCCAAAAAAAGGAGGCCAGTTTTTTACAAGCAAACAAATGAGCAATATCTTCATCATGAACATCAGCAAAATTTTTACATTGTCTCCGTACCTCTCCTTATCTTTATGTGCATGGGAGAGGATAGAAGAGAGACCAAAAAAAAAAGAAAAGAAAAAGTTCTTGCATATATATATATAAACAAGAACTTCTCATCAACATTGACAATACAATCTTCATCTTCCGCCCCTATTTTAGAACATCCTCACTAATCATTGCCAACCATTTTTTTTTTTAAGTTGGGGTTTTTTATTTTTCTTTTTTGGAAACTAAAGGCAAAGGCTGATGCTGAACTCTGAAATTACCAAGACACGGTAGCATAGTGATGATCATTAATACATGAAGTAATCATCATCCAATCCGGAATTCTTGACTCCTTCAATGACCATCTCGTGGCAGCGACATTCATGACTGCAGAACGCTTTCTCACCCCTGCAGTATAAAGAAAAGGGATATATATGAGTCAGGTGAGACTAGGTTTTATCAAAAAAGAGGAATGACCTCAACTTTCAGAGTGCACACTGATTGATACTGGAGAAGTACATTCATGAAAACCATATCATCATCATCCTCCAACAAATAAATTCGAGCTGACATGGGGGACAAGGCTTAATTACCAAGGGAGTACAGGAAAAAAATACATTTAATAGACCTGCACAGTGCAATCAATTATTGGGATCCAAAATACTACCAATAATTTCTCAATTGAATATGTCTGAGGCACCATTTCTTTCCCCAAATTTAGTTTCTTAAATCAATGCTTTTTCTTATGTAAAACGATTTTTTTTCAAAAAAATTCTCTCAATTGAATACTACGAGTAGGAAGTATTGACTACTGAGAAGTTGCAATACCACACAACCAAACTGAAATTATGCGTGTGTTTCAAGATCACATCTTGAACTTCAATTAAAATTAATTGCCAAAAATCCCTTAATTAGAATTAGCCGATTCAAATAATTGACATTACTAACCTGTACATGTAGATATCCGTGCCATCTCCAAGTTTGTTCTTGCAAGTATAGCAGAATCTCAAAAAATTCTCCGGCGGAGAGTCTAAATTAGCAGTTGAAACTAAAAGACCATACTCCCTTTTCAATTCAGATAAGCTTCCAACTCCACAGCAGCTTTCAACAATGCAGTCGTCAAAAATATGGGTAGTTCTCGGATTAGGCCCGTGAGCGATCACGCAGGTATAGTCCTCAGAGAGCTCCATTTCACTAAAGGAGAGCCCCTCCGAGATAACCTGTGGAGACTCTTTTGGTTTAGGAGATACAAAAGCAGAGGAAGAACCCAAGAACTGTGAATTCCTAGTCTTGATTCCAAAATCAGCTGGAGATTTAGGGGTGGCATCCGAAGAAGGCGTAGAGGTGGGAAGAAGAGGAGGGATTTGAACTTTGAGTTTTGCTCCAAATAAAACCATCTTGCTATTGGATTTAGAGAAATCCTCGTTATATTTTTCATCATCTAGAGAATCTATGAGAGCAAGTCCAATGCCATCTGTCTTCTCGTAAATATGTTTATCATTTTCGGAAGAATTATTATTAGTAAGGCTGAAGAAGTTCCTATCGTACCCTAAGGGGTTGCCCAGGTTGAAGAAAGTTTATTGTCAAGAATCGAAGTTGGGCTATTTTGACTTCCAACATCGGATACACTTCTAGTCAAGAACCCATTGAAAAACCTTGGAGAACCCATGAAGGATGAAATCGGTGTAGTCTGGTTTTGTGTCGGAGAAGGTAAACCACTGTGGTCAGTCATACGATTTTGTTTGCTAGCCACAGCTCTAGATCTATTCCTTAGCAATATCATTAATCTCAGCCAAATTTCCTGCAAAATTGTTGCACAATTCCTGGAAGAAAGAAATGAAAATAGTACTCAACAAGAATGTAAAACCATAAGGCAAAAAGAAGAGACTTTCTGTACACAAGTAAGAAATCTCACCTCAAATCATAAGAAACACTTAGATCCAAACCATAATGCTGAAGTTACCAGAAACACCAAAAGAGAAGGGAGGAAAATTCATATTATGGGTATGGTTGCAAAAAGCCTACAAAATCTCTGTGGCCTCCATCTCTGGAAGTTCAAAGTCAAAGGTAAAGCTAAAAGTTGCCACTATAAACTATTTTTCGTGTTTAATCAACAAAAGAATGGTATCAACCACACACAGGAAGAATGAGAGAGATACACAATATTTCCAATTCTCAAGTTGTTTTGAGTTGATACGTTTTACAAAGAAATGGATTTCGTGTAATTGTTCTTGAGGATCCGGACTCCGGTCTCAGATGTCACTGCAAATCGCCTTGGGTTGGCAACTTGCAAGGGAGTAAGAAAGAGCCAAAGAGGGCAGGAAGGCAAGGGAGGCCGGCCAAACTTGGACTGCTAGCCTTTTTATAAACAGGACAGAAGAGAAATACGATAACCCGTCGGATCAGCCTTCCGGAAAAGGGCAAAAAAAAAAAAAATGAAAGAAGCTATATTTGGAACAGACTTCAAAATTGTTTTTTAAATTATATATAAAAATATATATTAAAATATATTTTTAATAATCAATAATAATTTTTTATTACTTTTAATTTAATTTTAAATAAAATATTAATTATATTCTATATATTTTATATTATTATCAATGATATAAAATTCAAAACATATCAATTATTTTTAAATTTTTAATAAAAAAATATTATTTAAATATACTTTCATTTAAAAAATAAAATAAAATAAAATACACTTTCAAAATTCAATCTAAATATATTCAAAGTTTTTATCAAGTAATAAACAACTTTGATATTAAAATTTTTTCATTATCTTGGTATTAATATAATAAGTATGGTTCCCTTTATTAAAAAATTATTAATAAAATTTTAAATTAAAATATATTATTTCACAATCTGATATTTAATTTTAAATGTATAAAAATAAAGTATTAAAATTTAAATTGAGACCAGAAAAGTAAAAAAATAGCAATGCTAAATAATTTTTATAAGTATAGTTTTATCTAAAATTCCAATAATAAATAGATATTTATTGTGTCTTTTTATACTAATACATTGATTTTCACCACTAATTAAAGATAGTTTAGTAATAATTAAATTTATAGTCAAAAGTTCTTATTAATTTTTTTATCAATACAAAAAATATTCAATTTATTATATAAATTATTTATCAGTTTTTTATGGAAATATATTTATCATTAGATTTATATATTAAACTCAAAAGGTAAAATATTTAATTTTAATTAAAGTAAATACATAAATTTGAGAGCATAATTTTTGTGAAAGTTGATTAGACTGAAAACAAGTACTAATATCCTAATAGGATAACAATAGCAGTCAATGATCTAAAAAGTTATACAATTAGAGCTTTTGTTTGTGGGTGCATCATTGCTACTAAAATGATAACTACCACAGACAGCCAGAAAAGATATATCAATAATTATGGGGGCGTCACATAGAAAATTAATTTAAAAAATGTACACAATAAATGCATTAGTATTAGAGTTCGTGATAATAAGAGTAAAAGATGAGATATAAGTTCAAAATTGAATATATATATATATATATATATATATATTATATATTATACTTTAAATATTTTTTAAAATTTATAATATTTATTTATATATTATTAATTCATATTATTCGCTATTTATTATATTAATTTAATATTTTATCCAATTGCGTGGTTTGTTTCCATCTCTCTTTTGTCCTTTCTTTCCCATTGTATTTACAAACCTCCTCCATCATCATGATCATGACCAGTTGACCGCCACCACCTGCAATATCTTTCAATTTGCCCTTTCATTTTTCCTTTTTTTTTTTAAAGAAAAAAAAGTTGTAAAATATTTAGCAGGTCTCTTTCATCATTTTCATATCTTTCTCTACTTTACCAATTTAAGAAAGCCACGCACTGTCCCCAGGGGCATAGCCGAGTTGGTAAGGCATGTGGTGATGTGGGGAGAAATCCTCCGGCAACGCAGGTTCGAATCCCGTGTGGGGCAAATTTTCACTGAAATATTGTGAAGGTTTGTCCTGAGATTTGAATCCTGTTGGCTCTCTCCCACATGTGTCTGTCACTCGGGCACATCCCTCGATTTACAACCCGCCTGGTCAAGGGACCTCTGATACAGGTGGGGGGAGTTCTCTCTCTCCCTCATCAAAAAAAAAAAAAAAAAGAAAGCCACGCACTCGAAGGCCCACTCGCAAAGCTAGCCACTACAACACGACTCGCTCAATTAGCTTCATTCTACGACGTCGTTGGACAGCCATGCATATACATTGTCATTATTGGGGATTTGTATTTTCTGTTAGCTACTCGTCATGCTTATCTGCATTTTGACTTTTAGTAACGCTTATCTGCGATATTAATTTGAAAATATTTATTTATTTTAAATTAATTGCAATGGAGAAAACCTGCAACTACTACTACTTCTTTTAAGAGGGTTTTAATTACTTATGATATTATAATGTCGGGTTCGGATTGATTCGTATTAACGTGTTCATATTAACTTGTTCGAATTGATTCATGTGTTCATATTAATTCGTGTGTTATTTCGTTTATATTATAAGAAATTTATCTATTCAAATAAAATATATTTAATAAATGAAAACTATTTTAAAATAATTTTAATACTCAAATTATAATTTTTATAATTAAACATAACTAAATCATAATAAATTTTATTTTTAAATTTAATTTAAAAGTTTAGTGTAAATAAGGATTGAATGGTTAAATTTAGTATTCAAATTTTATTGAGTTAAAAATAAATTTTTATTTTTTACTCATAAATTAAATAAGTTAAAATCTAATTTTTCAATACTCAATTTAATTTAAACGAAAATCATTTGTTAACAAATATATTGTATCGTATCAACTATAACCCGATACTATAAGTCATTATAAATGTGTCGTATCTTGTTAACGAATCGGGTTCCTTGTTTGAGTTAAAGATCTTCTATTGTGTTAGACAAGAAGTTAAATATTTTTTTCTTCTTAGTTATATTTGAGTTAATATAAGATTTAAAAATAATTTTTAATTATAACATCTTTATTATTAATGCATTTATTAATAATAATGAGTTATTTGATATATATATATATATATATATTTAAAATGAGTAAAGTCATTAGTAAAATTTTAGATGTAAAATAAATTTATTTTTAAAAGTGTATATTTAATTTAAAAATATTTTAAAATAAAAATATGAATATTTATTTTAAGATAGAAAGAATAATTTGTCTTTTTTGAGTACTTGATAATCAAATAATTTGTCTAAATAATTATTCTAGTTTTAGGTCATTATAGGTGGTTTGCAAGCAAAAGATTGATAAAGTTCTGGTACAAGAATATGTACTAAATCTAACATGAAATGTGTATTATAGTCTATACTATGATTGTAAAATATTTTGGCAAGCATTTGTAATTTTAATGTGGCGAATTGGATGCAAATGCTTATTATTATTATTTTTAAAGTGGCCTTTAAATCTCAAATTTAAACCTTTAATTTTTTTTTGGAGGAAAAAACTTTAGATAAAAACATAGTTCTCATGCCTTCAAATTTATTTTTTAACATGTAATTATGCCAAGCTTGTTTACAACAATTAGTATCTTGGCCCTTAATAAAACTAATTATATTAGTAAAATGAAATCTAACTTAAAATCACAGTTTGTTAAGAATTCTTTTAAAAGCATATTCAATATATAAAGTCAATATAAAAATATTTATGTCATATCATCAAATTCAAGGATGCTATTAAAATTTATTAAATTTATGTAAATGTCATACTTACATGTCATTAATAATGTAAATGATAATGTATCTCTTAATATGTTCTTTAACATATTAACTAAATATATATAGATAAACAATAATAATTTTTAATAAATTCACCAATTAACAAATGATATATAGATAATATAATTTATTTTTGACATTATGCATTGAAAATTATCTTTAAAATTGAATGTTAATTCACTAGATATTGAATTGACACTTAAATTATTAATTATGACGTAATATAATTATTTTTTAATAGATATTAGTACATTGAAGATAATATAATATAAATGTCAAATATGAGTAAAATTACAATTCTCGCTTTATATAGTAACATTATTATTGGAACGAGTTTTGTAATTTTTTATGGATAGAACAGAATGGTCAGCAAAGAAAAAGAAGGGCAGAAGTTGTATTTGACGTTGAGAGAAGTTCCATCATTACATTTAATCCCTTTTACTAGTGTTGTCGGGCCTCTTGGCCCACTTCATTTCACTTTTTGGGCCTAGCAATCCCATCATTTTTTCCAGGAGCTGGAGTGCTTGCTTGACAAAGTGTTCATTACTCTCCCACTTGTATATCACCCTACTTCCTTTTTGCTTTTCTCAGCTTTTCTAAGCCATTGTCTCATCCCGTGGCCACTGGGAATATTAGGAAACAATACCCAATGTAGAAATTCTTTAAAATATATATATACACGTAACAGCTTCATCTAATTGGGCAGAAGCCTCTCCATCTTTTGGTCTTTAACTTACCAATTGTCCAAAATAAATTAGGAGCAGTACGTAAGATAAAATATTTACAAATTAAACTAGTTTGGCTATTGATAGTTTTCTAATGGACTAATTCAATAGTGTATATATATATATGCCTAAAGGGTAGGGTAGAGTAGAGTTGTGGAGGAAATAGGTGTTTGGACATTCATAAACATTTTAATAATATATTTTCAAAGATAAATATAATGTTTAAGTCATCACTGTATATAGGAATCTCGCGCTTCATCCTCTCTCTCACGTTGTAATAAAACCAAATGAAGAAGGATGATTTATTTTTATTCTCTCTTGTTTTCTTATTTTGGAAAGAAAGGAGAATGCCGAATGGGAGGTATTCTGTTGGGAGTGCATTTTTGTCCTTTCTCAAGAGGTGGTCACGATGTAAAATCAATGAATTAAGGATAAAGATGCCATTTGAATTTCTCCGAATAAACTTTCCCTTAAAATCTGCTATAAAAATTTCTCCCTGATGGAACATCGTAGATAGCGATGCTTACCGGAAGCTAAAGAATTCTTCTGCAGGAAAAATTGCCACCGCTTTCACCAAGTGGTTTAATCATTCTTTACCCAGGATAAATTTTGTTTCTTTATATTTTTTAAAGGAAATATTTGATATAGTAAACTAAGTTCATCTAGATTTTGTATTTTTATTTATCCATATACGTTATTATGGGACGGGAATTTACTACAAGAGCTACGCGAATTTAGTCTTATCAGAATTTTACTATTTTATTTTCATTTGCTGGCCTTCACCTTCTTGGTCCGAGGTGAGGGGTATGGGATTTCGGTTGCTTGCCTTTGTCCTTGTCGCTGCACTGAGTTATTTATATATATATATTTGTAATGTAAATCTTATTTTGTCATTCTTAACTGTTAATGATATATATAACCCTTATGTATGAGTATGACCATATATTCAAGCAGTTATACTAAATCAAAAAGCATACGTAAGCTAAGCTGTATTTTTCTACATTATATAATATTACACGCCACGATTCTGTGTATGCATATTATCAATAATATCACTGCCTATCATTGTTCAATGCATTTTTCTAACTTTGACTGCTATCCTCTGGCAGCAAGGGGTAGGATACATCCCTATCTTAATTTCAACTGAAAACAAAAGAGAAATAACGTTCGTCTTATAAATATTAGTTGGTAGCATTACCCTCTAGGCATTTATAACTAGTAGTACTCTGAACGGCAGGACAGGAGTTTCAACTCCAGACCTCTGCGCCATTCTGCTTGATTGGGCGGCCACTTGCTTTAGTTAAATGTGTCCTTACACAGGCTAACCAAAACGGGGGACCAATCAGAAGGAACAAACAATCTTAGAATCTGTGAATTCGGGAGCAAGGAAAAACTACAAAATGGATTCAGAACAAAACAGGGTTTTGTTGAACAAGCATAAAATCCCTTTTCCTGTGCATTGTAAGATTTCTGATGATGTTACAAAGAAAGTATCTAACTGAGAATCCCCAACTAGAACTCCAACACTCCTTTAACATGCAAATGGCTACTTCAGTGACTCTTCTCAATGCATGGAAAAAGTAGGATCAGTCCTGCCATCAAAGAAAGCCAGAGTTTTGACGTCTTGTCAACCCTGCCTGATCTTTTTATCATTTCTACCTACCCTCTCCTGTATTCCCGCTTCTCCTTTGTATATTGCTTCTTGATTAACAGATTGCGCATTGCTGTTTTCACTGCCTCGGCAGCTCTATAGCAAACGCTTGTTTCTCAATTGACAGGGTTCCTTGCAACTTTTGAAGCATTACTTGTCCTCCTGGGACATCTTTATCATCCAAGATTAAAGTCTCATGCTCAGCTGATTTCAAATTGCTGTTGCTGAAACCTGACAATACTCTTACCCGGGCCAAAGACGTAGAATCAGAAGAATTTAAGCTCGATACGCCCATGACCATCCACAACAACTGTTCGGTAGAGGAAGATCCAATGCTTGTGGGAACAAAAGTCTCCTCACTAATGGAAATCACCTGAAATTTTATTGAAGAAACAATTATAAAATGTTCGTTTAAAGAAACAAGTACACCATTTCACTAAATTTTAATATTGAACAATTAAAACGAGCAGAATCCCCATCATTCTACTCTCAACAGCAACGGAACTTCTCCCTTTTGGATGGTTTTGAGTTACTAGATGGTTCGTGTGTACTCAGTTTTATAGCTCATGTAACACGTCAGTTGTGACATTTTCTATTTAGAAAATAGCCCCCGTCTTGAATAAATGTACTCACTTTGATAACAGAGAGTGTTTTTAGCAGAAAGGTTACAGCTCAACAGCATAATTCCTGGCAAACTACATAAAAACAAAACATCAGATATCAGAATTTGATGGTAATAATCATCTACAACTTCACAGTGGCGGTGACAGATCATAAAAGAATAATGAGAACTTACCTCTGGATAGCCACTGCAACTAATGCACCATCATGAGAGGTACAGAGATCAGTAACAACAAGCAGAGACTCATCTTCTCTTCCATTAGACTCTGGAAGCCCTGCCTTCCAAAAGAATAAGCAGTAAAGGAACTTCAGAATTCAGGAATTTATAATCTAATAACCAGACAACCATATAAACCAGCATTATTCTATCAACAGCAGAGCAAGGAAGCACAAGACAGCCACAAAACAAGCTTGTTAGACCACCACAATAACATAAGATGATAGTTGCTTGCTTTAATCAAATCAAATCAATTTTATGACTCCCCACAGGCAGCATTTCTAACAGCTCAATAAGCCAAAAAGAACAGAGAAATTTAAGAAGCAGATATCTTCAAGTATACTAGGATGAGTAAAGAAAGGTACTTTTTCCCAACAGTGCATGTATCAAGAAGGCAACCAATGGCGAAGTCCCACAAGCGAACCTGGGAGTAAAGAGCCATTCACACGTGCATAAATCTAGAAAAACAACAAAAAAATTTATTTATTATAAAATATGATAAAAATTAGATTTCAATTAACTTACGGTTGAATCTCCACCTCCAGAGACTAAATATCCTTGAGGATAGTCCAGACTGCAAACAAAGGCAAAGGATGACACAAACCTGAAAATGGATAAGAAAAAAGGTGCATCAGAGGAGCTCTCCCACACCCTCAGCACAATATCAACCAACAAAATTCAAATATCAAATTTCTCTTCTAATTTGTCATCTTCAAGCATTTTCTATTCTAAGATTGAGCATCTCTATTGACTTACTAACATATTACTACATTTCTAGTACCATCAAGACCACTGAGAGAAAAAGAAGTATCTACAACACAAGTGTGAGAGCAATAGTTCCATATATATAAACTATTAAATGTTTTTCCCCCTTTTGCATGAATTAGTTCCATTTATTTGAACAATTAAATTTCTAGACTATCTCATTTTCATAAAGAAATATAAGTTAGGTAATCTGTGCAGTCTTTTCTTTAGGGAATAATCTCTGCAATCTTAAAAACTTTTGATAGCAAGTTGTAATGTTAAATTGATGATGATACTTGAGTCGTTCACATCATAATCCTCTACTGGTAGGAGTATGGAAAATCCTACCAATCCAATTATAACTTTTTATTCTGTCTACAAACTAAGGAACAATCAATGAATGCATTGGTAATTCTTTAAGTGAAAATGTTACATTTGAATGATGTGAAAAAGAAGTCTGCACTACAATTATTCTCAAATTATATATTCCCAATTACTTATCTACTGAAACACGCAACATTAGACCAAGATAAACTATGCAATCCAGATATTATTATTTATTATTATTATTATTAAAAAGGAAACTCAGTTCTGCAATAACAAACCTTTTGATTAAAGCTATAAATATAAATTATTTGTTACAGAGCTACATAGATAAGAAAATCTGATGGAACAATAAATCCACGTGGCACCTATCATCAGTATAATATTTATTGAGTGCTTTTCCTCCATTTTGGGTTCTTATCTCATTATTATTTGGTTTTCAACTTATGCATGACAGATTAAGCTAAGAAGACAAATTCAATTCAATGATGTTAATAGAACCAAAGACCACCATGGACAGGCTTGCATTAGTCGCTACCTTCTTCAGAGGGTAACAATCAACAGTAAAACACCTAACTCCAAATACTTACTCTGTATGACCAAGGCAAAAGCTTTGTATTTCATGAGCTCCATTCAGTGGATTCCCAGGAAAAACTGTAACCTGTCAATACAAGAGAAGCAGAATTTCAATTTGACAAGTATAACAGGAAATGAAAACATAAAAAACCATAGCAGTAAACATTTCCAATTCGGACACATTAATTTACACGGATTTTGAAGTCCCGATCAGCACTAATAATGAACCGTCCATCTGGTGAAAATTCCTGCATATAATAAATTTTAATCAGAACTAGGCATGTAGCTTGCGTGAAAGAACATAGAGAAACTGAGACTATGAATACTGCCTATAAATCTTCCAAATCAAATCCATAAAACAAGAAAAACTCCGGACAGCAGCCCATAAAAAGGGCCTCATGAGCACGATTACAGTCAAGTACAACAGATGAGGCAGGGAGGTAAAACTCAGGAATAACATATTGTAGGGGATGACACCGAGTCAAACATAACAATCAATTCAACACAGACAAACATCAAAGATAAAAATAAATATATGTAGAATCACATACCAATCTAGTAATGATGCTACAGTAATGAGCAAGAATCGGAACTCCTTTCTTATTCCCCAAAGCTTGTTTGCTCAATCCTTCAAGATCCACTAAATATACGACACCAAATTGTCCGAAAAACATGCAAACAAACCGTCATTGCTTATTGCTACTGCACTCACTCTCTTCTCTGACAACCTGAATTGTTTATTTTGCATTTTCTGGTGAGTATAAGTTGCTCAAACAAAACGTCAAAAAAATAAAAATAAAAATTGCTCAAACAATTAATTAGCTCCAGCAACAAAATTCCATAAGAAATAACTTACACTGTATGAATACAACGCCAAGAATCAGTACTCCAAATTTTAACAAGTTTGTCGTCACCAGCTGAGACAAAAAGCTTCCCTTTTGCACCATACCGAATTGTTCGTATTGAATCTTTATGAAAATTCGAGTTCCCGCTCTCTTCTGAATCTTCTAGTAATGTTGCCGGACAACCTTCTCTGCATTGAAACTGCAAATGTTAACAAACGCAGAATTGTAAAAAGATGATGCTGAAGAGAGGGGGTCAGAGTAGCCATACTGGAGGTTGAAGACTCGAAGTTCCGAACCGACTGCAACTGCAATAGACTTGTGTCGGGTGGACTGCGATTAAGGCCGGAGCCACCTCTGTTTCCCGGTGTTGGTCGCCGTCGTCCTCCATTTTTGTTGAGGGAGCCTGGTGGTTCTAGGGTTTAGGCCTTTTTCCTGGGGGGGTTTTGCAGTTAATAGTCCAACAATCTTGGGGCCCTATAGTTAAGAGCGGACCTCTTCTAATGGCCGTCCATGAGCCCAGCCCAAGTTCTTTTTCTTTTTAGATGTATAAGTGGTCCTGCATTAGGCAAAACTATCCAGATTACAAAGGCCCAGTATCACTTCCTCCTATCCACCATGCGTCCATGCGGCAGGAGTACGTTCGATATTCCATAATTAAAGTGAGTTCCTCGGAGAATAGACTTCTCTCTGATGAATCTGATGTAAGTTTTTTCTTTTCCCTTGATAACATTATTTAAAGTTATATAATACTGCTTCGTAGATTTAGATATATTTTTTAAAAATTTATATTTCAATAATTCATATAATATTTTACTAATCACATTGATAATAAGAATGCATTAATAGAAATTATCTTTAATTAAAAGTATATATTTCATTTTGAGCAAAACGTAATAAAATTCTCTCCCAATCACATTAATAACAAAATAAAATAACTTTCTTATAACAAAGCGTAATAAAAAAATAGTACCGTACCATTTATCACATCGATAACTCAAGTTATCATATAGCTAATTAGGCAAAAAGAAAATACACTCCATTACTGCAAGCTGAGGAATTGACGCGTCTTAACTCTATTGAAAGTTTGAAACCATAAAAGAGAACAACGGTTGCATGTGATACTCCAAATCCAAAGAAAGAAAGGCTACAAGTGAACAGATTAAAATAATCAGATAGAGCAAAACTGAATCATGACTGAAATCCAGAAACAAAGACATATACAAGACTTTGAAAAACAAATAAGGCGCGGCCATTGCTTACTAGCACATTGTATTCCTAAGGTTACAATGAATGTGATCTGTTGCAAAGGTAACTAGACATAGCTGGAAAGTTAATCTACAAACCACCAGCAAGAGAAAGCAAATATGGATTACATTGTTGCATATACAACAGGATGACTGACTGGCAGTAGAACATTCTTTAACTTTGTTTCGTGACCTGAAGCAAGCCCTCATCATAATACAACCGACGGCCTAAATCCTCAGCTGTGTACAGCCAAGGATAGTTCCCCGGCACCGAGTCATAGGAGCCATCTGACGCCAAACAGGCCTCTCACTTCCAAGGGTCAGAACATCAACATCAGACATCATCTTAATATCCCAGTTCCACCTCTCCGCCCAATTACTCCACCAATCACATAAATATCATCTCCCAGACCAATCATTGCAGATCCAATTCTTCTACGAAATTCGGATGCTGAAATTATAACCTTTCTCGATTCTCTCTCCTGCTTGTATATCTGTCCATGACTCATTACATAAAGCTTCCCTTTAACAACTGCTAGGGGCCCCTGAAGCCACCCATAGTCATGAACTGTCCAACCTTGCTTCGCATTTTCCAAAACCTGCACAGTGGACAATCCCTTGTGCAGCACATGAACCTTGCCTGCAATAATCACTCCTGAGCATGCAGAATTGTGAGTATGGTGCAGATCAGGAATTGAAACCCACACATTCTTTTCAGGATCATAGATTTCTGCTTTTGATATTGATTTCCTGCAGCTGGTGAAACCACCAGCAACAACTATCTTTCCATCCAAAACACAGCAAGCAAACATGGCACGCGGCATAATCATGGATGCACATAAAGCCCACTGCCGGTTGACAGGGTCATATGACCAGACCTCATCAGTTGCAAAACTTCCATCCTGGTCTCCAGTCAAAGGATCCACAGCATCACTGCCACCACCTAGCACAAACAACTTTCCTGCTGTAGAAACAACACCAAAATGGGCAAGATGCTTAATGTTTGACGGGAGAACAGGGAGAGTAATCCAAAGGTCACATCGAGGATCATAAAGCTGCCATAGGTTATCTGGATCAATGCACACACACATAAAAACTCCTCGGATGAGTTAACTTCTTCCCGAGCTTTGAAGAGTTCAGCACTTCGAAAGGCCGCTTGCCAGGAACGTGAAACAAGTTCTAGCTTGGGATGGAGGTAAAAGGGAACCGTGCAAGACACCTGAGGGCACAGCATCAGGCAGACCTTCAATGAGTTCAGACATGCTAGTTAAGCTCGCATTTAATTCAGTTATGTGCTGAATAATACTGATGTGCACACTGGAAATTTCTGCACAAATGCAAAAATCTGAAGTTAGGTATATAAAATTAATCTAAACAAAAGATCACAACTTTAACTCCAAACATAGATATGTTCAAGCAAGTAAACATCACATCATTAGTTGTTTGGATATTGATTAGAAGCCCTTTCCTCACAGAGTATCAGCAATCTGCAGGTTATGAGCAACCATAGTTAAAACATTAGATGGTCACCATGGAATTAGGCTAGTAATGGAATTTGTGATCGACCATACTGATCCATGATGTAACCCTAAACACATCTACATCAAAATTCAGCAGGAGCAACGTGCAAGGTGTCACATGAACCAAGGATGCAAAGCTGAAGGACCTTTAAATCAGATACAGAGGATGCAACCCACTATGGACTAAAAGATCAGATAGAAGAGTCCAGAATACAGAGATTGCCCCATATCTACAATGAACCATAAGCACTCAAGGAACACTCTTATATGAACAAACAGCAGATCTGAACATAAAAATCTGACTATCAACCACATAACACTCTCCATCATCTCACTGAACACAAATAAAGTAAAGCTTAGAAATTCTTGCTTAAGGTATGAAATACTATATCCATGCCTATGAATTATATAACCAGAGTCAGAAACTAAATACAAAAGACAAGAAGGGGAAATGGTTTATATTGCCTTCCACAAACATTGCTGCAGAAGGAGAGTAAAAAAAAAAACCACTCTACCATTGAAAAAACTAGAAAAGAAAAGAATGATTTAACAATAAGGAAAAACAGTTTTTTTTCCGACTTTTAAATCATCAACTGTAGGCCTCCAAAGTAGATAGAACACAACATGTATGATTTACTGGTAAAATAAATAATGGAGATTCTAACTGTAATCTGTCACCGAAATGTACCATTCATGAACAATGCCCTCTCATGAGCAAGATTGCAATGAGGAACTACAAATGTGCATAATTCATCCATTAATTTTAAATTTCTTGAATAAATGATCTTTTTGATGCAGAAATTTGTATTTTCACCTTATTTACATTTCTAGTTTGAACATATTTCATACTTTGAGTAACATTAAACAGCCGATTATCAGATGTTTCACACAAATGTGAATAATATTCAAGATTCTAGACCACATCATAACTGCAAAGCTTTTCAATCAGATGCATGCTACTACTTTGGAATCTGTATGACTTTTAAGAAACACAAAAGAGGTTAGAGATCTCAATTTCCATAGAGAGTAAACTGCAGAGTATGTTGTAAACCTTCAAGGTGTAAGAGAAATCTTAGTCTGAACCAATATATGCTTTCCTCAAAGAAAAAAAAAAAAAAAGGAAGAAAACGAGGAGTCATAGATCCCGGTTCTGCTGAATATTTTAGCCCCTTTAGACTGAAAACTAGGATCCAAAGCACATGTATGCTTATACACAGAAATTGCTTAAAAATCATATGACAATTGGCAAGTAACTATTGCATCATTCCCACTCAAGGTCTTTCACATCTTTCTTCACCTAGAACAGTATGTCATTGGCAAGCTCACACTATGTGATCCTTTTTCCTATTGCCTTTGAGTCTTTTGACTATGTATTACAAACACATGCATATACATATACATAGAGAAATGTACTAACAGAATTAGGAGTTCCCCTATATAATTTGTTTCTAAAAAAAAGATATAATCAACTCAATATACATGCATAAAAACATTCTTACTAATCACAGCTCCTAGGCTCCACTACATAAGAATAATTTGCTTTCCAGACAGCATCGAGGCTATCAACCTCATCACCATGACTTTTGCAGAGCAAAAAAAAAAAAAATTGCAAGATAGAAAGAGCATTCAACATAACTTCAGTAGCAGAAACAGGAGGTAAATACCCTCACCTCCGCTGAAACAAAGAGGCGTGAAGAAAATTTTGCTGACGAAAGCTTTTAGTAAAGGTGTGTAAAAAAACCTTAGAACTGTTCACGAACATGGACCTTTTCATAAAAGTGGGTCAGGAAATAACAAAATTGATACGTAACACGCTGTCGGTGTCGGTGTCAGTGTCGGTTCGGTCGCGCCGAACAATAAAGGCAAGAACAATGCACTTTACAAAATGGCCATGATTTTTTAAAAGAACTTTATGTTATTCTTTTATTAAAAGAAAAGTAAATATGCTAGCAATAATCCAACCAGTTTACTGCATATCAACATATAAAGCACATTCTAAGGAATAAAATCTATCTCCAGAGAGAAACAAGTGAAGCAAAGTCTGGTTTTCCCTTGTCCAACCAAAATCTTAGTCCTAGTTCACATGAGGGTTGCAATTAAGTCAAACCCCTCAAGGAACCGGCTTGTTTATAATGAAGAACAACTTTGCATTTCATACTAGCCTAAAATTTTTAATCTTTAGTGCACATGAAAGGAATATGATAGACATTAGCAAGTTAATTACTAGGTCAGAAGAGTAGACATACTTATCCGGAACATAAAATGCTTTGAGTATTGAGTTCCAAACGGTATATTTGGTAGTCACTGAGGAATATTGGACATGCAAATCATGCATTTAAGATTTAAGCATTTACCACAAGAAAGAATCTACTGTCATTTAGAAATTAAGCTCTATTAACTCTTGCACAATCTGAATGCACAGTTATCTACGACGAAAATTATTGAATATAGCTGGTTTGATAATAACTAGAGCCAGAAAAGGAAACACAATCTTCAAGCACCAGCCTCAATCTCAAAAGATGGCAGCTTTCACATAATTGTGGGCTATGGAGCTGAAATCCCCCAAACACTCAAAGGAAAAGTAATCTTGAGAAAATAGCAAAAAAAAAAGAAATTTTTTATCCAAGCCCCTCAACTAAAACCTTCATCGGAGTTAATGGGCATCTATAATCTAAACAGTGGGGGGATAAAGCCAATTAAGATCACATTGAATTCTACATGCATACGATCAAGCATCAAGGTGGTATACAACCGACAGCAATCCAAATATACACTCACACCTGAAAGGTTTAAAAATTCAATATCCTTCATCCATAATCAGTTAATCAATCAAATGAAACAAAATCCAAACAATTAACATTAAATAAAGAAACTAGTAGAGAGAAATCGGAACTAAAGCCCTGCGATTCAATCAGAGACACATGCACTTCCCCAAAACAAGAGCAGAAGAACAAGCGCCACTACAACATTCATTCACTATTTAAAAGCGTGAACCCACTTTCGAAAAAAGGAAATGAGAATTGGGTTTCAGATGAATTTCAAAAAGAAAATGCCTAAACCCAATTCTTTAATTAAAAACCCAATCAGAAATGATTCAAATTCAAGCCAAACATTTCAATTCTAACAAACAAAAGAAGAGTCCTTACCTGCAAGGTACAGAGAAAACCAAGAAACGAGAATTCTAAGCTCCCCTATTCAAGAAATGGATGGGAAAAAAATTTGGAAAGTATATGTTCTAGACCTTCTTTTCCTTTAATTTCTCTATCTCTAATCAAAGATGGAAGCAACCAACAAAGGAAACACAAGTGCTGCGTTTTGTAGGTATATTTGTAATGTGAAATGTGTGTGTTTTCTTTGCGATTTTGAGCATTCAAAATAAGGAGAAAACGTAACGCGCGTTTACCCTAAAGAAATGTTTTTAGGGAATGCTGAGGATATTCCATAGTCTTTCTTTCTCTTTGGGGTGTTCTTGTTTCAACAGGGATTGCCGGATTGGCACGTGCGATAGGTTGACGAGATTTCTTATTTTTTATTTTTGTTTTGGGTTGGGCCTTTTGATTTGAGCGTAATTGATTCTGCATCTTAATCCATGATTTGGTGGGGTGCAGTCTAGCTGGTTCCAGTGAGGATTTGTTTGATAAAAATACTATACTATTTCATCCGTTGATTTTTAATCTCGTTTCATACATATATTCTATTAATTTAACCATCTTCATCCTCCAAAAAAATAAAATAAATAAGACTATAATCGAATGGAAAAAATCTTATTAACTCAATGCAAAGGCGAGAAATCTTCTTTTTTATCCTTGATTTGAAGATTAATAGAGATTTTTTCTTTCTAAATTTCATCAAGAACAAAATCATTCTCAACTTCAATTCACCTTTTAATACAATCTATACTTTATAAAACGGAAAGATTAATCTAAATAATTGTAGTTAAGAAGACCATGGATCCAATCTTGATAATATAATAAAATATAGCAGAACATTTATCAGTTGACATAGTTTGAAAATGATAATTAAACTGATAAAATATATTTGAGAAGAAAACACGCTCAAAATAAAAAAAATTACTAAATATTGCATCATATCACTCGATACTGTATTCATTTTGACTTTTTGTCATAAAAAAAAAAAAAAACACCTCGTACAAATCAGCCAACAACAAATGGGGAATAGCCATAAAATAGCACCACCCGAATCAAGTGAAATCTAAAGACCAAACAATGGGATCAACTAAACAAGGAAGAAACAATGTGCAGCAGAACCTTGAGCAAAGCACAAACAAGTCCCCGTGATCAAACCAAAAGCAACCTGCCCAACCAAACACACAACAAAACAACGAGAAAACCACTTATACCAAGTTATACCCATATCACATCTAATGTCGACATGCCCAGGACCACATTTGTTATTTGGTTGGTTGAAATGGTTGTGCCCGAAAAAAGGATGTTGGATTCATTGGATGCACGCCCAGTTGAAGTATTCCAGGCACTCCTGAGAGAGCTCAGTTGATCCTTTTAGGCATACTCATCCTATTCTTGGAAAAGATCATCCGGGCATTACGTTTTGGCAGGAACGTTCATAAAAAAATTATAAAATTCAAGAGTTTGAGACTAGAAGGTAAGAAAACCAACAAAAATCTATAGTCGAAGGTTCCGTTTTCTCAAGGGTTGGGATTTTGTTGCTATTTTCGATGTTCATTTCCATGAATACCCTACTCATCATTTTCAATCCAAACTCCCCAACAAAATTTCCCTCACATCTCATGCCAATGCTCAACGCATGCTTTGTAGACTAATTTTTGACAGAAAATTTGTTTTCTCGGGAGGAGGGAGAAAGAGGGGAAGAAAGGAACAAAGAGTCTAGAGATAGAATGTAATCTTAGAAGTACAGTGTTAAGTAATAACGTGCGTTATCTAGCCATCATCATGAATAGAAATTAGGTCCATGAACACCAACCAAAGACAATTTATCCAAGTGGTGATGGAGTTAAATTTTGAGCTTGATATTGGGTTGAAACCTCTTTTTTTTATTTTTTTTTATTCTTTCCCTACTCTTTGAACCTAGCATATTCACCTTTCTTGGTGAAAGAATCTTTAGTAATTTGGATTACTCGTTTTAGGGCAATTTTAGAAGAACAGAATGAAAAATTGGATATTTTCGTTTACATGTAGTTATTTATGTTAGATACTAGTAATTAATATATATAATTATCGAAGATTCTTTAATATGGCTTTTCCATCGTTAGGATCAATAGATTCTTTTATGTTCCTTAATTTACAATGATTTTTCTAATGTAAAACAGGGTATTTTGGAATTTTATATTTTCTTCATTTTATAGGAATTGATGCTAATCAGTTTGTATTTTCTGAAGTGTAAGGTTCCATTTTGGATCTCGGATTTAGTTAAAAAATGTTCGATTATGGTCACAAAGATGAAAGGTCATTTCTAAGTTCATAGCCTCTGCGGTAGCTTCATATCATTCCCGAGAGGAATCCATACATGCTTTATTCAATTGTTATTTCATGCTAAAATTAAATTTGAGATTAAAGAAAAAGTATATGATGGTTATAGCAACCAAAGTAAATAAGAAATATGTGCATGAATAAAACTGTGGAAGGTAAGATGCCAAAATGAAAGTATTCTTTCATTCTTTTTCATCTATCATTCTTAATATTGTCAAATATTTTGAAATGATTATCTCAAATTGAACATGTCAAATCACTTTTATAACTAAATTATTCATCAACAGTTCAACTTGTGTTATTCCAACAAACACAAGAGCAAAATAACAAAAGTGAATTTAATTGGCAGGTGAAGAACCGTTATAAACTTAATAACCGCAATAGTTCAATAAAAAATAATGCTAATATCATATGCAAGAATCTCTAGATAGCAAAAAGAAAAAATGGTGGGGAGGGGGTTGGGGGTGCTACTTATGCATAATGTTCCCATATATACTTAGAGAGTGATCAATGCTCAGTACGAGGAAAAAGCTCAGACAAATACAGTGGAATTGAGAAAAATGAAGCCATTATCACTAGTATGAAGAACAGCCATCATCAACAGAGGACATCTTGATTCTGTATCCATCCGATGCATTTCCACCAGGGGCAGTTCCTGGAGAGCCACCAGAGGATGTATTTGGAGCTCCCGGGGGCGAAGTAGCTGTTACTGTAAGTAACAAATTCCATATTAGAAAAATCAATCTTCCAAACCCTCTAAAGATTTACTGTATCTATTTACATAATCATGTCTAAGTCACAGTCAAAATTGGACATTTCTATTCTTTTTGGGAGTCTAAATCAGGGAATTCTTACCATTGCATTGGCTGATGGATGGAGTCTGAAGGTTGCAAGCTCCGGGGAGTGCCAAAGCCTGAGTTTGATTAATATTAACTCCAATAGATGGAGCACTACCATTAATAATCTCACAAAGACATATGGCATGCTCCTTGATAACATTAGCAAGCTGATTGCAGCACCCTGAAGAGGGATTGATGAGTTTCCTGTTATGTAGTTCAAACATGGCGAAAGGCTTATAAGCACGTTATTACAATCCGATTGAGCCGTGGCTCTTGACAAAACAACAGCTACAAGAAAGACGGAAAACATCAACTCCAAAATCCTTCTTGATCCCATCTGATCTTCTCAAATATTTGCTTTCCTAAAAACAACTGTTTCAATTCTTTCTGAGTGTTATCGGTTATTACTGTGGAGTACTATTGCTTGATCAATCCATATTTATAGAGGAAATTTGGGTTGGGAACCAAACTTCAATTTTGTGATAAAGATAATAGATTAGTTGTTAACATTTGGTTATTTATGAATTTACTAGAGAGATGCCCGGGTACGTCGACATTTATCTGTGATGTATGATCTTGACATAAACAACTTTCAAGAAGCTTAATTATGAGATTGATTGGTCTTCTGTAACGTACATAAAGGGCGTGACTTTAGCGTAATGTAGACGATGATGAAACGTACGCCGTGAGCAGTGCGTCTCTGCCCATCTAACTTTTCTTCTTTCTTCTTATTTAATTGAATGGATGCTGACTTGAATTTTATCCTATTGTTCTAAAACGCCCAATGACCCAGATAGTTTAGGGTGTATTCAATTATCATTTTAAAAGTTTACATTATTCAATTATACAGGTATTTAATTAATACATTTTATAATTTTAGATAAGTCATACATATTCAATTGAAAAGAATTTTTAATGACTTTATAATTAAAATATAAAAAAAAAGGTCTCATTCAATATCATATATTCATACTCTAATATGATATTGTAAAGACTTTTAATGTAACAATTTAACATATTCTAATATGATTCAAAATTTTAAAATTTAATTCAAACTAATAATTGTGTAATATTTGACCAGATTGAATGGCGAAACGGGCCACATTTTAGTCCAATCGGTCAAACAAAGAGGGATAGTTAGACTGGATTGGCACGCACGGTTCAATTTTTTACTAGTCTATAATATGAAGTTTTGTCAAACTCGATATGAATAGTCTGATCGGACCAGGCCAAGAGGGATTCTCGTACTGACTCAAATTTTTTCGAACTAGGAGTTGGCCTAAAAATGAGCTACACAGGCCTTGACAAACTCGTTTTGCAATTAATCATTTTGATTGAAATTTTCATCTCGTTACATTGTCTATTTTGCTTGAATATAGAAATTAAAATTTTATTGATCGAGATAGTTACGTAATTGTAAATATATTTATCCTCTTAAAAAAATTTGCATATTTTAAAACATTATCAAAACCTTTAACTTAATAATATTGGAGACAAACTTGCTAAGGATGAGAGTAGAAATGCCTTTTGCATTACTAAATAGTTTCTTGAGAGTTTTCCAATTTGTATGCGCATGTAGTTTTTGTGTTAGGCATATGTGATTCCTCGTGCTTTTTGCTATAATTTGATGTCCTTTAATTAATATATTGATTATCTTACTTTAAAAAAAATGTTCGACGAATAAAATTGAAGTTTTTGTTAGAAATTAATAAAGAAGATATATAAAAAAATGTGAAAGATTTTGAATCATATTTTGAAAATTAAAATAATCAAGAAAAAAATGCACTATACTTCAATCAATATGTGGAATGATGTCGAAAATTTTGATAATATGAACGCTATAATTTTTATTCATGAACTTTATATTATTAAGAATTTAGATGATTTATTTTATAAATTTTTATTAGAGTTCAATTTTTTTTTATATATTTACATGACAAGAATTATTTTAAAAATATATAACATTTTTATTTTATTTTTAAAGTAAAAATATAAAAAAGTTTCAACAAATTTAAAAATTGCATAATATAACTGATCACAGGGATTTAGCATGTTTTAACTCTTGCAGTTTCAAATGAAACTGTCAAAAGGTGAAAGGACAAGTGGTGTTTGCCTGTTTGGCAACACTGTGAATTACAAGTTATACTAAGAAATCCTCACTTTTTGTAATGACAAGATTCAATGCAATTCCAGAGGGATAGATTTTAAAATACTAATTCTATTGGTTGAATGACGTCAATTGTTGTGCGTTTAATTATTTTTCTTGATTCATGCTTTTTCCATTGTCCCAAAACGAAATACCAAGCTATATCTTGATGCATTTCAGAATCTCAATAAATTGAACAATAAACAATAAACAAATACAAGCAGGTAATAACAGGCCTCCAGGCCGGAGAAAATGGAGATGCAATCATAAAACGGGCTGGAAAGAGGGACGTGAAACAACTCTCTATATAACACATTCAAACATGAAACCTAGCAGGATGTTCAACAGTTGATCAAAATCGAAGCTACTGCAGCCAGGAAGACAATGGAAGTGCTCAGATGAAATGGCTTTTCGAGGTTTCCAGGAGATGTGTTCCTGTTGGTGATGGGACTGCCTTTGATCCTGTTCCTGGGTAAACATTTCACTCAAATAGTTAGCATATAGAGAATATACATCATACCCAGCATGCATATAATGTGAACAGAAATGCTAAGCTTAAATCAAGCTAGTCAAAGTCTTTTGAGCACCTGAGGGAACGGTTGGAGTTTGTGCTGTGGTTGAACTAGGAGTTTCATCAGTACCATCTGCTGCAGAACTGGGAGAAGTTGCAGGGACGGCTGCAGGGGAAACGGCAGGGGAACTTGCTGGTCCGATAGCAACAGCTGTGAGATGACACAAGGTTTAAAAAAATAGTTAGCATTCCATATGATTCACAATAGACTAGGCATTAAATAGTCTCGAGCTCTAAAGTTAAGCCACTTTCGAGCTTATCGAGTCCAACTAGAACTCTTTCTAAATTTTGGAGTTCGAGTAGGCCTATGCTCGAACTAGTGTACACCTTAGCAATGAATTACAGTAAAA
>SRSM01000393.1:0-49837 GCA_019593545.1 Apocynum venetum
TGTTGGATAAGAACCTAATCAAAAGATTTTATTAGAAAACGAATGCATTGCAACAGACAACATTTGCTGGAAGACGAAGAAGAAAGTATAAGCTGCTGATTGTCTTCAGTGGATACTTACAACTCCTGGACAAGAGGAGATTGTTGAGGTTTGATGGAACAGGTCCACTCAGGAAATTCCTATCAAGGCGTCTGTGGTAACACAAATTTTAGTGAAAACTCATGGAGATCCACCACAGCAAACAAACTGTTAGGATAAAGCTTTAAAATGGGATACGGATACTTACACCACCTCAAACTTCTGGGCAAGTCCAATGGTGGCAGGATTCGTCCTCTTAATTGGTTGTTCTCAAGTAATCTGATCAAATTAACACACAAAGTACAAATCTTAAATTCACTCAATGAGGTGATGCTTTTAAACAATAAAATGTCCAAACAAACTAAATCCAACACTGCAATCTACATAAAATCCATTGGGCTTTTCTGGTCCTCTTTTGGGATGGTGGGTGGGGAGTGGGGATGTTTTCTTGATTCTTTGCCAGGAGTTGGAATCTCCAGATAGTTTCAACATATCTCAGCAGCCCATCTCCAAGAAATAAAGTTTATTCTAATAGAAAGAGTGGTGGTTACAACAGTGCTTCGCAGACAAGATTGACAGGAAGACTTT
This sequence comes from Apocynum venetum, assembly GCA_019593545.1. Taxonomy (NCBI): domain Eukaryota; kingdom Viridiplantae; phylum Streptophyta; class Magnoliopsida; order Gentianales; family Apocynaceae; genus Apocynum; species Apocynum venetum. The sequence goes on from SRSM01000393.1 coordinate 667, forward strand.
CTAGACAAATCTTACATGCTTGCATTCTTTTTAACTTTAGCATTAACTTTCTCTGGAACTATAGTAGCATGAAGCATCAGGCTTTTGCTCTATAGGCAAGCAAAAAGGTTGACAGCATGCAGAGAACAAATTCAGAATCGCCTCTTTCTCAAAATGCTTGATATATTTAAACGAGATGTGATCAAGTTAATTGTGCTTACAGATGAATCAGAGACAGATTTGAGTGGAACAGTTGAGAGGGAATTTCACCAGACAGCTGATTCTTTCCAAAGTGACTGCAAATAGAGTAAAGATCTATTAACAACATAATGCAGAATAAATAATACTGAAGTAAGAGAATAAAAGATGTCCTGCATACAAGTGTTTCGTGTTGACAAGCATATCAAGACCAGGCTCACTTCCACTTGAGACAGGTATACTTCCTGTAAGCTGGTTATCAGCCAAGTCAAGCCAGTGAAGATTTAGTAGGTTACCAAAGGAGCGAGGTATTGGTCCAATAAACCTGTTAGAATTTAGTGATCTGCATAAAAGAAACCAAATCACTTGTAGGCATTGTAAGGCGACATGAAACACATATTTTCAAAGCAATAACTACACAAATTTTAGGCTTCAAATGAAATTCTTTGCACAAAGGCATGGACATCGTGCTTTTCATTGAGTTAGTCAAATAAATAGGATCCAAAGGGAAAAAGAAAAGAACATAATGTATATATGAATTACATATATGGCAGATTAGCATATCTTTTTCAGATACTAGAATCAAGCAACTTTGTAATGTAAAAGCCAAGCTAATAAATGAGCTGTTGTCAGCTCACTTATTTAAGAATTAATTTGCACAGTACTAATTATAGATCCTCACCAACGTAACAAAACAATAACATTATATAAAGTATACAATTTTAAAACATAAACATAAAAAATCATCTCCACATTCAGTGAAATAATGACAGACTTGAACCAAGGAATTTTGGTTTTTAGACCAGTGCTGTGGGAATGACAATTTTCCACTTCAAAGTCTGCTAAGCTCAAGTTACTTATCAAACTTAATAGAAAAATACTCAGGTTTTTTATACTTTACAACTAAATTGAAGTGAGTACCAAAGAAGAAAGACTTACAGAGTAGTCAGCTGCTGTAGTGATCCAATGCTGTCTGGTATTAGACCATTAAAGCGACAACCAACAAGGATTCTGTCAAAAGAAATGCAGAAGCAAAAATCATTCACGATTAACCATATCATCTACAGGTTAATCTGTTTAAGCAAAAATCTGAATTTCCTTACAAGCTTGATAATTTTTTTAACTCTCCAATTCCTTGAGGAAGAGGTCCCGTAAGGCCTCGATTATATGATAGATCCCTAGAGAACAACAAAGGAATATTATGATCCTGTAAGGTGAAATTTTGAATATAATATACAAAACGTCACATGCACATGCATATGTGCAATGATAAAGACATTTGTACATGCACACACAAAGAGAGATTAAAAGCAACTAATTTGAAGCAAGAATATCCACAAGTTGTACACTCCAACAAACTAACCAAATGATGAAGGGGTTCATTTTATAGATGCTGCTTGAAAGAAAGAGCACCATTAAAGACAAACTAGAAGGAATGATAATTAGGAGGAAACTTAAAATTGTGATTATATGTTGAGGTAAAATATACTTGCAGACCTTCATCAATCCGATCCCACAGAAAGCTGAGACTAAAGGAGAATATTAGATAAGACTTCTGGAAGCATTGGTACTACTTAATTCCAATTCAATCTGGAGATTTCAGGCGGCGCAAAAAAAAAAAAAAAAGAATTATAACATCCACTTAGAATTCCTAAACAGAAGTTACAGTGATGACCAAGAAAAACACGTCCTTCTGATAGATCATGAAACTCATACAAAGTTGGTAATCAGTGAGGGGGAAATGCATGGTTTTTTATGTTGTCAACTTTTTCTGACATATAAATGCAATACAATCAGAAAACTTGGCAAGGAGCTATGTGCCTCAGTTATTCAGCAACTTATAGATTTTGAAAATGCAACAAAATAGAATAAGGAATCAGATCCCTAAAGCAGAAGCTGCACAAGAGATTGGAAAGAATGAAAGGAACAAACAAATAATTGAATAGTCTGATCCTAAGTAAGCTTTAAAACTTCTTCAAGAAGAAATGGCCTACAATGTCCGCAGTTCAGATAATTCTTGGATGTCGCTAGATAGCTGACCACTTATACCCATACTTGCTAATGTTCTGAAAAGAAGAATCATGTCAAACAAAAAAAAGATTATTTGAATGAATACAAGTAAAAAGTTCTAGGTGAAAAACAGAAGGTATTATTACATAGAGGCTACACGCGTATTGATGCATGAAATTCCATCCCAGCTCCCACATGGATCTTGACCAACCCAACTGGGAGGTACATTCTGCCAGTCAAGTTTCAGGGACTGCAAAGCCGCATCTGCAGAAAAGATCAATCAATTTTATTATTTAACGTAACATTTATATTTTCTTATTTTATTACTTTAAGCTCAGGCATTAAGTTCCCAAGTCAAAATATTTTCACCAAGGAAACAAACTGAATAAGGCTTAAATTAGCTTCAGCACCCAGAAGTGGGATATAAGCACCGTGACTTATCTTCTTCACAAAGATAGTTGGAGATATTTCGAATCTTTTAGATAAACTTACTGAATTAAGTGGAAAACATGACCAGCTATTAGTAAGCAATGCCAGGCAGGTCTTTAAATAAATAAATATTATTGCAAGGATTATTATTCATGTGTGATTCAGGCAGAGACAAAATGCTGCAAGGGGGACCAAAATTTCCTAATAAAATATCCCTAGGAAGCTGAGCTCAGAAAATTTCCATGGGAATGTTCCTGCATAGAAATTTTGCAGAGCATTGGACAAGTCAAATATATTTATCCTGATGGCTTAAAAAAATTTCACCCTGACAATTCTGTAGGTTATAAGATGGAGTCTGGGGATAATAACTTTCCTATCATCATAGCCAAGTCAAGAAGAATTAAATTTGATTATCATTTCCATGAAGAAGTCCCTTTCAAGATTCAATTTTGCTCATGTCGAATAGTGTTGCTAAGAAATTCCAAAACCAAATTGCAAAGTATGAATCCTACATCTCCATTTATGAGGATAAATGTCTAATCCTCCAAAGAGTTGACAAACAAATCAAAAGAGTAAATAGGTCACTGACTCTTAGCTCGTCATTCTCCTTCAGTCTCTTGGGGACTTAACGGAGACGATCAAAAGAAACTTTTCTAGAAAAGAAGATATTTTACCAAAAAAAATATGTGGAAATAAAGAATGTGGTAAGATTCATTGGCAGAAACAAACTTAAAAGTGTAAACTTGTCCTTGTTTATTTGGTCACAAGACGAAAAACATAAAGCCCCACGAGCACTCAAGTCCTCAGCTTCTATGGGAGGTGGAAGAAAATGATTATCAGGAAACAAAATAGATTGAAGAATGAAACTAACTTACTATCCTGCGGATCAGTCCGTGCTGCTATAAGAAAAATTTGGACGACAATAACCAGTGAAACAAGTTGAATCATTGGAAGCATTGCTCAAGAGAACATCACATACACATCTGAATCTACAAAAATTCTTGCTGGAGACTACAAACTTCAAGTGCCTGACAACTTCTTTAGCAACTGTTTCAATAGAGGAAAAAGTTTCTTATTGACCCCCTAGCCACGCTCCTATTGACTTCTATTTTCTATGCAAGAGCTGTATACAATGAATGTATTAAAAAAAAAAAAATGTATACAATGAATTACCAGACGCCAACTCATCTTCAAATATCAAACCAAACATTTCTCGCATCTAGTAGCTTTCTTGAAAGTCTAAGATAGATATTTTATCGTGCTTTCAAATGAACACGATCATTTAAAAATACCATGAATAAGAAATCTACATTACCTACTATCATGTACAAATAAGTTTACGGATTAAATAGTTAAAAAGGGGCCCATCATGTTTACTTGTTCCCAGCGAATATTTAAAGTCAAGAAGTTGCTTCTTTAATTGCTTGACAGTGTTTTGCTCAATTTGTCAGTCTTCAAAGTTTTGAATTTTCCTTTGAGAAGGCAATTGATTACAGACTAATTGCAAATTAAAAGCCGTGAATAGCAAGTTGGATGTGGTCGCAAAAAGGAAAAATAATGTCCATGGCTGTCATCCTCAGTAGAAAAAGGGTATGATTGCAATGCAAGGAGAGAAAACACGAATTATTCATTTCATTCTTATTTCAATAGTAAACTTTGAATTTGTATTAAAATTAATAAAATGCAATTAACATTTTTAAATTATCATTATTAATTAATAGTGTGTTACCGATTCATGTATTTCAAAAAAAGTAAAAACTTATTTAAAAACTGTAAAAATGAATATTAAAATTAATAATTAAAGAATTAGAATGATACCATTCAAAAAGAAAATTATGAACTGTTGAAATAGGAGGGAAACCTTCTTTATTTGCATGAATGAATACAGATATATATATATATATATATCCCGTAGTGCTGTGAACCCTTCACTTCCATTGCAATTGGGTTGCGAAATTGGAGATAGTTTTTATTGTCTTCGGTTGGCGGTCACTATTCATGGGGCAAGCAGCCATTATTGTTACTCATTATAACACTGGATGGCATGACAGACTGCCAAGGGTAGATGGAAGTAAAAGCATAGATGATAGGTATTTTTTAACTGTGTGTTCTGCTACCAATCAAAGATGATAGGTATTTTTATGGTGCTTTTAGGATAGCTTCGAATTAAATGATAACATACCCTACAATTTTGTACATTCCAAAGTCAATCTTTTGTTTTTTTTCCACACTTGGTCTTCTCATTTCAATTTTTCATTACTTTTAATAAATTTTAACCTGTTATTAATAAAAACTTTTAATAAATTATCTATACTTTATTATATAGTGTAATTTTTTAAAATGATTAATACATATATACTAACTATTAAATGAGACTAACTTATGAAGTTTAGTAGTATAATTATATTTTTTTAGATTTATATTAATCAATGTGTAAATCTAAAATGAATAATTGAAATAAAACAAAAGAGTAATAATTTAGATACAATCCATTTGTGTGAAAAAGGATTGAATTGAGATGTTGATGTGATCTAAACTCAACATCCACGGCAAATTCATGCTATCACATCCCTTGTCTAAATTTGAAGAATGTATAAAAATAAAATGTCTTTTTTTAATTAAAAAAAATCATTTATTATTTCATGAATAATCTCTTTAATTGCACAAATTAACAATTCATATCCAATTCAAATTAACAATTTCATGATATTTTTTTTATACTATAATTGACCCTTTAAAATGAAAATCTTCAGTTCCTGTCCAAGTAATTTTATAAATTTTTTAAAGAAGTCATTATCAAAAATATTTAATGAGTAATTAGAAGTCTATACACCCAAAATGTTCAATGATCCATGTCAAGAGCGCGTGGAGACGACCCAAAAGTAATCGGTTGACTCTGTCAATTCCTCATACCCTTTTTGATTCAAACTAAGGTTCGACATCCCAACCTAGCACAGCCTAGTTTTCTTCCTAAACTATATACTTCATTGTCTCAATAGTTTATTTTCTAACTATGTAAATTATTAATATATTTTGTTACTATAAAATTTATTTTTAAACTATTGAAATTCTAAATATTAAATTAAATATTCTATCTTCAAAAATAATACACATTTTCATACAATTTTAACCAAAATACAAATATTTTCAGACAATTTAATTTGGACTAGACTAAATTTTATAAAAATAAAAATTTGGACTAGACAATAAATGCAAAGTGAAAGGGAAAAAAAATAATATAAAAATATTTTATAATTCCAACTACGTTCAATCTATTTTCTTAAATTATATGAAAAATAGTGGTTGTGATATTTTAGTGGGATGAAATGGGTAGTATAGAATGGAATTATTGGTCAATGTATGTCAATAACTTTCTCAATGTGGGCAATAAAGATATTCCCCAGAATTGGGGAAAATGTTGTTAATTTTCTTTTCTATATGATCATAGAAGAAAATTGCAAAAAAAGAAAAAAAAACAGTCATAGAACTCATCACTATCAAGTTGAAATAATAATTTAAAAAAAACTCGTCATAGAATATTATAGACTAGGAGGTCTCAAGGTTGAAAATCGTCAATATGCATTCTACACTCTTTTTCTTTCCTCTAGTAATAATATATAGATTCTCCAAAAAATACCTCACCCTTCTATCTTGAATTAAAAGTTTGGATATAAAGGTTCTTCCCATGGCAGATTTCTAACAAACCAAGGTGATATACATATGTTGAGAATTCAAAATTTCAGAGCATAAATTGACATTTTTTTCTCAACAGCCTTTCAATTTACTTCACTTCTTCCAACATGCAAAAACAAATCAAATATGATTAAAACAATAGTTTGAGTATCATACAAATATTGGAATATGCTCAGTTGTTCACACACTTTGGTGTAATTCAGCATTACATTGTACAAAACAATCACTTATGATGCTCTAAGTTGAAAGTTAAAGGTCCACCACTATATTCAAAGGCCTTGCTACCATAAGATTGTTGTTGGCTAGCATCAGTAGTATCCTCAGAGCTGAATGAAACGAACTCAGTTTCAACATTTTTCTTCAGAGAAGCCAACTGCATGATGTTCTCAATCTCTCTTACTACTTCTCCCATTGAAGGTCTGTCAGATCCAGATTCTTTAACACAGCTCATTGCCAGATCAAGAAACTTGTCTAGGCCACCAAGTTTGTACCTGTATTGATCTTTGGATCAACAAGTTGAGACAAGCTAGGTGTATCTTTTGAAATGTTTGGTGATTCTTGAACAAGTTTCACGATATGCTTCCTCGCTCTATTGGGGCTCTTGCAGTTATTAACTCAAGTAGTACAACTCCAAAGCTATATACATCGCTTTTCTCTGTCAACTGTTGTGTCATGTAGTACTCAGGATCCATGTATCCCTAGATCAGTAGAGAAAATATCTTAGGAAGAGCTGAAGAAAAGAATAAGGTAAGAAACCTAAGTACATTTTCATACATAAACTGAAGGTTTCTACATTGAAATACTGACCAGTGTCCCTTTGACTTGAGTAGTGACATAACCCTTAGCTTCATCACCTAGGAGTTTTGATAGACCAAAATCAGCAACTTTTGCATTCAAGTGGTCATCCAGCAAAATGTTGTTCGACTTGATGTCTCTGTGTATGATAGGAGGGTCAGCTAGCTCATGCAAGTATGCTAAACCTCTGGCAGCATCAAGGGCAATTCGGAGTCTCCTCATCCAGTCCAACTGAATTCCTGACTTCCCTGCATATATCATATGGGATCATCACTGACAGAATGAACTGATAACTGCAACTGGTTTAACTACAAAAACTATCTAATAATTCAAACAAATTACACTCAGGGATATTTAAGTATTTTCTGAAGGCAATGAATAGATTGGTTAACATTTTGCACCTAAACTAAGCTGTAAAATCCAGCACCACCACTTAAGTAGGAGGCTAGAAGAAGAATAATATCAGTTCAATATTCCCTCCACTAAGTATAGTGCGATATAACAAGGTATCTAGATGTATTATGTTGAAAGCATTTTCAGTTCTAGGAACAAATACACTAGCCTCCCTGATCACTCCCACCCTGCTGATCAATTGAATGGTTTCCTTGAGAAGACCAAAAATGAAGATGTTATCGTGATCTAGGGTAGACAATAGTGGTAAGTGTTACCCGAAAGACTCTCTCTGAGAGTGCCACTTGAAATGTACTCATAGACCAGCATTTGTTCCCCTTGGTCATAACAGAATCCAACAAGGTTGACAACATTCTTATGATGAATCCTTGACAGAAGCTCAATCTCAGTTTTAAATTCCAAAGCACCTTGCATTGATCCCTGTTGAGCTCGTTAATGGCTACTAATTGCTCAGAAGCAAGTGCTCCTTTATAGACCTGTCAGTATTGAACGAACTAGGATTAGAGAATGCTTTCATACCCAAGAAATAAGCAATATCAGAGCATGTCAAGAAGTCATAACACACAATTGATAAAGTAATTCTAGAGAAAGTAACTTTCATCCAATTGAGGCAGCAGCGGGAAAATAGTACATACCTGCCCTATAGAAACTTCAGTAAAAAGTCTTTTGTTTAGCCAGGCATAATTCAAGGTGTCAATTATATTTCAAATTAGCACTTCATTGAGTAAAAGGAAACCATGACAGAGTAGCAATCTAGTCACTATATTTGTAGTAATTTTGTCATCGTATTGAAAATTGTAATCATATCCTGGAAAATCAAATTTTAAGAACTTTACAAGAACCACAGCTGCTTGTTCTTCATAATTGTATTTTTCTTTGGCAACACATTATTTCTTGCATTTTAAAAGTTTATTTCTAAAACCTTTCGTAATGCTCAGATTTTAAATCTAAATTTATTAATATTTTCATGATTTTAAATGGAGATTTATTTTTAATGAGCCCAAGAATAGTTGTTTGGTTTAGTTGTCATTTCTGGGGGTAAACATCATTTTGAAGATCATCCAAGTTGTAATGGAAAACCTGCATCATTAGAAGAACACAACAAGTAATGCCATACAAACCTTCCCATATCCCCCAAACCCAATGCAGTTGGATTCCGAAAAACCTGTGTGCATTTTTTGAGCTCTTCAAATGAAAACCATTTTGCTCCCTTGAGCTCCGGAACACTGCCGTTTCCATGGTTAGGATCCCAAGTTGCTGCACCAAAGCGAATTATGAGCAACTGCCACGATTAGTTTAGACTCGAATAGTTATCCTTGTTCAAGGATTGGTCTTACCAAAAGGGTCATTCTTCACTGCCTCTCTTCTTGCTCTTTTTCTATGATAAGCATAAAATCCTCCAAACAGAGTCAGTATAAAAAAAACAATGCCACCAACTGATGCCCCAACTATAGTGCCAGTGTGGGATTTCTTTTTCTCTCCTGAATATAATAAAAAGCAGATATGTAACTATCATATCTTTTGCATCGCAAACAAATATGCAGAGAAGATTGAAGTGTTCAAATAAAGGAGGGATCCAAAAGTTTTTCCCATTCACCTTCTAAGTGCATAATTACCTGAAAAACAGCAATAGCTTTCATCAATAAAGAAGAATGGTCCATAGTACTGGAGCTGGAAAGGTTGACGGTTTAGCAGGAAACCAATTGTGGAAATAGCTGTTCGATTGAAACTATCTTGACCAGAAGGAAAGATTTGCAGTCGGAACTGAAGGTAAGAATACACATCTATACTTGGGTTGCTTAAGTTTACTGAATCCACAGGAAGTCCACTGGACCTAAAAGTAGATATCAAAGAACCTGCAAGGGTCCTGAAGTAACTAGCATTGTGTAAATCTGAGAAGGAATAAGAAAAGAAGTGCAGGGTTCCAACATATGCATGTGAGCATCTACAGTTTGGGCTCAATATTTCATCTGAATTACAGGAGATGTCTGGGCAGTTACTAGATGGAGAAAAAGGAGTGTTATTTTTGGTGTGCAATATTTTTCTGTTGCTCCATTTCCCACACAAATTGGATTCCCAGTCAGTCTGCATAAATAGGAAAAATTAAAAATGTCACTGCAGAGTAGATGCACTGAGAAGAGCTGATTAAGAACATGAAAGTTCAAGTACTCTAGGATGACTAGCATAGTCTTTTAGAATTGAAAAATCGGGCTCAAGAACTTATATGCTATAATACAGAGATAGCTTACCTTACTTCCATCGTATATCCTGTTTTTTGTTGGAAGTCATCAAAAGAGTTGTTCTGCAAGTCAAGTGACAAGCTGCTTCTATAGCTGTCGCCAATATCCAAGGTTCCATTAAGCTGATTGTTCCTTAGTACTCTGTCATTTATGGCATCATCACATAAACGTACATACGGTGAAATGATATGACTATACATTTATTTTTCGCCTAAAAATACTATTCCCGCAGCCTTTGAATTATAGAAGAAGACTGCATAAAATTTGGAATCACAGAGATAAAGACACTCACACCGTCTCTAATTGTGGAAGGCTGAAAAAGTTAACCGGAATCTGCCCCTGAATTTTAGTGTTCTCCATAACTCTGTCATAGAATTGCAACCAAATATCACTTTTGCAGCAGACACCAAAGCAATAGTTATGAATTTAATTGGAAGGAATAGTCATCATATTGCTCATTCTAATGTGTAGAACGACTTGTTAACATTCAATGAGTGTCCCTGCTAACTTCCAGTCCAGAATATGGCCAAAGCTGGAGCTATTGGACAATTTGAAATTTTACACATCTTATCCTTTTTTACCATTTTTTTTTTTTTTTTTGGAATGAAGTATGAAAAGAAGGCAAAGGACAGGAAAATAGCATTGTATCCCATATCCTTCTGGAGGCTTCATAGTGGATGATATAAAAACAATGAGAAGAAATAAAGAATTGCCTCATACAAAATAAGAAGTAGATGAAAAAATAAGAGGGAGGCAGATGAAAGCATCCAGCCACTGCGACTAAATTGTGCAACAGTTCCAGTTACAAGATTCTGGAAGAAGAAAGCCAGATTAAGAGTTTTCCTAAAATAAAGCCGTAGAGTAACAAGCAAACTTCAGTTAAGAAACCTTTAGAACATTTTGTTACTAGTATGTTTAAATACATGTGCAACAATAGCAGAAGAGTTTGCATGTGTCTGGATGGATCAATCATGCAGAGAGAGAGAGAGAGAGAGAGAAAGAGAGAGAGACATTGTTGTTAAAGACTGGATGCTTGTTAACCATGATGGAAAAGCTGATGCACTGAAACTATTGTTGCTCATGTCCCTGCAAATCAACAGGTAGGATATGGTCAAACCAATTGCAGAAAATACTTGTCAGTGAAAGATAATGCCAAAATTATGGAAAAGAATTTCTGAATAAAAGTTTGAAAACATCTATCTGAAAAATGTACAAAAAATGAATAAAACATATGCGAATAAAAGATTGGAAAATCTATCTGAAAATGTACAAAATGTTTCACCTGCATAGTTGTTCATTTAGAGACTGAAGAAAATTAAAGATAAACTTACAAATAATTGAGTGCATTCATGCCTGTGAGGTTGGGAATTGTTCCTTCAGATCTGTTACCTGATAAAGATTTATTTGTTAGAGAACAACCTGATCAAAGAATTCAAAATTTTTCGCTTAAGCTCATTGATATTAAATTGATTTAGACAGATCCATTTAAGGAATTCCAGTCTAACCTGTGACATATAAGCTAAGGACAGAATATCTAGCAAAGATAATCTTTTTTCTTTTGCATATTATTAACATTCTGATTGATGATTTAATTCTCTCAGACTGACCTGTAATGGAAACTAACGAATTCAGGTCAAGTAGAAGAACAAATATTTTGCATGCCAGAGTTACTTACACAACTTCCAAAGTCTGCACAGTTCCAAGAGTCGAAGGTATGTTTCCAGAGAGCTGGTTGTTATCCAAAATCCTAATCCAAAGAAGAAAAAAAATATATTAGATATCAGAGGAAAATAATATATCCACCTCTTGAACTGATGATTTGCAACAGACTGTAAATGGAAAGAGAAAAGGAATTATATGCCTTCTGAGCTTCATTGTAATAATAATTTACTCATTGGCCCTTTTATACACTTACACATGTATGAGTTTCATGTTTGAGCTGAATAACTGAGGTTGTACTGAGCCAGAAAGCTGATTTCTTGCCAAATGGCTGCAGATATTGCGCTAAACATTAATCGAAGATGAAGTCCAAATTCACTAAAAGAACTGTTACATGTGGTGTCTGTATTTCTAAAAAAAAAAGACCTACAAGTGTCTTGTATTAACTAGCATGTCCAGACCAGGCGCAATTCCGTTCGAGACTGGAATGGTCCCATTAGTTTGTTGTCACTCAGATCCAGCCATGAAAGGTTAGCTAAATTACCAAGGGAAGGTGGAATCTGTCCACTGAAGTTGTTAGAATTCAGAGATCTGCATCATAAAATATGTATTTTAGAGAGAATTGATTGCTGAACAAAAATTAGAGAAAACAAAGGGCAAAAGAATTAGCATATACTCTTTCTAGGGAATGAAGAGTATGAAAATTTGGTTGCATTACTATCTTATTACCATTCAAACATTTAGAATGTCATTTGAAAGGGTGCTCTAATTATTTGTGCAATCTGACAAATTCAAATGCTTGTAAAAAGTCCTATTGTGTCACACCATAAAGATATTTAGTCATAATGAGCAGAAGGAAAAATAATTCAGAATAAGAACTCCTTACAAGAAAATCAGGTTTGGCAGAGACCCTATGGAATCTGGAATAGTACCAAAGAAGCTGCACCCTACCAAAATTCTGTCATCCAACAAAAATCATACTTGATTATACTGGAATACTCTTGGTGTTCTTAACTGATAATTTAGGAGGAGATTCTTACAAGATTGATAGATTCTTTAAGTTCCCTATAGAAGATGGAAGTGTTCCTTTTAGACCAATGTTGTTCGAAAGATCCCTGCATCCAAAAGCTTGATCAGGAAATTTCACCTTCAATGAATGGTTAATTTGTCTGATCCATGTGAAATAAGAAAAATCAGACTGTTAAATGCATCCGTGCTGTGTCTATTAATGAATTAGTTCTGGCGAATCTGGACAGGACCTAAATATGTTGTTATTTATATTACTCATATGCCCATCAAAGATAGATTTGTCCTCAGAATGATCATCACGTTGACTGTGTAATCTTTACTAAAGATAGTATAGAAGGGACTTTTTAATACTTACTGCCTCATTCCAAGAGTTATGTTACTAATGCTCGTCAGAAGTTGAACTATAATCTACATTCACTGTGAACGTAAACAAGTAATGGTCCTTAGTATTAGATTGAACAAGATCTTTTATAGATGAAAGGTGACTTCCATTTGATAAATGTTATGGTCATGTAAGAAGAACGACAAGCAGAATATAAGACATACAGAAACTGCAACTCGGTCAATGCTGAAATATCTCCAAAATTGCTTCCTGTCAAACCTGTGCCTGCCAACATTCTGCAACAAAATAGTTTACATGTTCAGGAACATAAGCAAACTTGTAAGCATTAAAAATTTAAATAACACAAGGGATCTACATTGATGTTACACGTGAACCATTACAAGTAATTCCTTCCCAGCTGCTACCACAAGGATCCGGCCCGTTCCAATTGGGTGGCAAATTGTTCCATTGAGATTTGATAGCATTTAAAGTTGCAACTGCATGGGAAGTAAAAGATAAAAATCCATGTAAATACCAAACTCCACCAAAATTGAATCCAATCGAAGCTCAGAAAGCAGCAAACTGCTAGCTGAATTGAAACCAGTTTTAGTTGGAGCGAGTCAGTGAGGAGTAAGCCTCCTCGTGACATGGAACTCTTGTGGAGACAATGGTCAGGACAATATGATGCAGGGACAGGGAGGACTTTCCAGGCTATACATATCCATAACAAGGGCATTCGGTACCTTTTATTGCAAATCAAAGTTAATAAACTGCACTTTGATTTTTCATTTTCTTTACTTTGAAAGAAAATTGTGATTATGATAAGAAGGACCATTGGTGATCAGCATGAACTGTGCCGGAAATCATGTAGTTACAAATACGACTGATCCTTCAGCCGATGAAACAAGGTAAAAGGACAACAAATTTTTCCTTTTTTATTGGACACATTTATATTTTATCAATCCAGGCATATCTTTGTTTCATGTTGAAGATGTAATCGCCTATATAAAAGAATTTCATTTTTCATGTACATGGCAGCAATTAGCAAACTAAGAGCAAATATATGATCATCAAACATATTTTAGAAAATTTCTTAAACTGCAATTCGACAAATACTTGATGATTTAAAGGGATACTTACGGTCATTACTATCTGTTGCTGACAGTGTAGCCAAAATCTGTATGGAAAAACTCAGCAAAATTATCACAATCCTCGAACCCATTTCTCAAATAACATTAATATTCCTGCATCAACAAAAATCTCCACGCAGCTACCAAATACAGCAAGAACCCTTAATCAAACATTGGTAGTCACGAAACCCCAGAAAATGAAAAGGGTTCCTAGTTATACTCCATTTATTTTATAGCAAAAAACATTTTTGAGCCAATCCAAGAGATTTTTGACCCTGTCAGCGATCTTTGTTTATTCCAACCATTCTTGTTTCGACCCATTACCAGCCTTTGACCTTGTTCCATTCTTCTGTCTTTCACATGTTACATCATCATACAACTGACACAATGTTTCGCTTTCTATGATTAGTGGGGGGGAATCATCTTTGGTAATTCACTGATTGTTCTCAAATATGTATTCATCATAGATTAAACAAAGAATTAAATAAACAATCTTGAATTTTTTATTCAATAAAAGAATCAGAAGACCTGATCTAGTCTAGTCCAGAGAAGAATGGGTCCAAGAACTCGGTTTGCATTTTTTTTTTCTAGAGTTTAAAATTGTAAGGTAAGTAATCCCATTCATATTTACATGAAGATTGCAATAATCAAAAGTTGCCGCTCTGTGGTTGTTTATATTGGGTTTTTTACGAGAACAGTCAACTCCATTTTTCTTTTTCCTTTTTCTTTTTTCCTTTTCCGGGAGTTCTAATATATTAATAATGAATATAGTAATGTCATTCATATCAAGGTGATCGAGATTTTGGAGGCGTAATTGGGAATTAGAATTTGAAATTTTATTACATTTCATCGTATTCTTAATTTAGAATCTTATCAAAATTCAAAATTCTTAATATGAAATTTAATTGATTATATAAAATTCATAAGATTTCAATGTCTTTAAAAATTTATGAATTTCAATGAAAGTAATAGAATTTAAAGTAATTTAAAGTAAACAAATATGAAGAAGCAATTCTTCCATAAATTTGATCATGATCTCTCATAATTTCATAATATTCATTTATATATTATCAATGAAATAATAAAAATAACAAATATAAAAAAATAAAATATCATGTATATCTCTCAATAATAAAATAAAATAAAATATCATGTATAACAAATTTAGTTGCTGTAAACTTTTTTTTTTCTTACAACAATAATTTTTTATATACAAATTAGTCTATTTATTTTATTAAAAAATTCAATAAAAATTTATAAAAATTTATGGCATAAAATTTGATGTAATCCAAATAAATATGTGATGGTTGTAAAATTACTAAATTGACAAGTCTGCCCATTAGTTAAGCTCCAAATAAATATAATTATAGTAATGTTACATTAAATTATTATTATATAATTATCTATCGTTGGAAGAATAAAAGATGTTAAATCTATTTAAAATTTAATATTTACATTTGATTTAATTTAAAAATTATGAATAATCTTTGATCTTAAAAAAATTTCATTATTCTTGTTATTAATTAAGTTAGTAGAGATTAAGATGATTTTTAGTGAAACTTTAGATGAAAATATGATTATTTTAAAAAATGAACATTCAATTTTATATATCTCAAAATATAAATATCAACATTAAATTATATTATAGAGGAGTGAATACTAATAATCGAGTTAGAAAATTGAATGGAAATTATCAAAGATGAAGTTCTTTTTGAAAACCAACCTAAATAATTGTTTAATTATAAGATACTATCTTCGATCCCTTAAAGTTAACAGTGGTAAGAGAATTTATCAAATGAGTAAATAGTTCCATTTTATAGTAAAATGATTAAATCCATTTTATATTGGAACTTAAAAAATAGAAGAAAAATCAACTAATATAATCATGTAAATATGTTATGTAAATTAATAAAATAGATAATAATATTTAAAAAATAAAAATTACTACATTTTTAGTCTTCTAAAAGAAAAAATATTCAAAGAAGAACTACTTATGAATTCCTCAAAAAAAAAAAAAAAAAAAACCTACTTGTGATAAAAGTTATGATGGAAAAGAAAGAAGATTGCATTGTTTAGAAATAAGCGCGTTTTCGTAATGCGTTCCTGATTATTCTCTATTCATCGCGAAGGGGAGAAACTGGTAAATAATTGCAGAAATGGAAAACCAGAAACGGGAAGATGACACCTTTGACAGCGGAGACAAGCTTCGTATGGTGATGGAGCTACCGTTGGGGGTGGCTGCTGCCACATTCAATTTGGAAAAAGCAGTATGCAGCCATGGATTATTTATGATGGCACCCAACTACTGGGATCCTCAATCCAAGACACTCCAACGCCCTCTGCGTCTGAGCCTCGATTTTGATCATCCAGAGTATCAAACTTCTCTAACTGTTAAAATCTCCCAGCCCATTGATTCTCCTCAATCTCTACATATTGAAGTATTTGGCACTGATTCAGTCTCTCCTCAACATCGACAATCTTTGCTGGTATCTCTTTTTTTTTTTTTCCTTATCTTTTTTTGTGGAGCTTTCTTTCAAGAATACGTTTGGAACTTGCTTGGGGAAGTGTCAAGATTTCTTTTTTTACCCTGGTTTTAACGGCCAGTTGTTCATACTCTGTTTTGTAATTCTCGACTTGATATTTGAAAAAAAAATAAAGGTTTTAGAAGTGAACCCTTTTGCTTAGTATTTCTCCCGCTAAATTCTTATATGAAAATGTAGCTGAAAAGTTAGTTGTCCTTGAGCTGAAATGGAACTGTTTTATCTTTTTTTTGCTCTTGCAAGATATGATGGGTCTTTCCGTTTCTTGTAAATCTACAATATTTCAACTGTTTGAGAAATTTTTTCCTCATTTTAGAGTTAAGGAGGATGAATATTTTATCTCATTACTACATTCATATGAGTTGATTTTTATCGGGTTGTTCTTTCTTTATTATAAATTTAAGGATCAAGTGAGGCGAATGTTGCGATTATCAGATGAAGATGAAAGAAATGTGAAGGAGTTTCAGGAGATATATGGAGAAGCAAAAGAGAAGGGATTTGGGAGAGTGTTCCGGTCACCAACATTGTTTGAGGACATGGTGAAATGTATCCTCCTATGCAATTGCCAGTGAGTGGGTTTACCTTACCAATATTATCTTCAATTTAATACCTTTTCTCTTGCAGGTGTAAATATTTATGTTCTTCTCACTTGTTGTCATGATAAAGAAAATTTTCACCGAAACACTTAGAAGCGAGTGAGAGGTGACAGTGAGGGAGAGATTAGGACTGTTAAAACTTGCAAATAAACATTAAATGATTCGCCCTTACTTAAAGAATTCATGGGGCATAAAGCCTGAAAGTTCTAAACTTTAGAATGAATGTTTTTTCTCTCTAAGGTTTCTATTACTATTTTCTCAGTATGGAATAGCTGAATTTGGAATTAATGGGCTTTGGGCAAATTAATCATCAATCACTTGCAGTCCATGAGGATTTGCTCATCAATTTATAGATAAATGTTGATTACCTGATTGACCGATAACCTTTTTATTCTAGGCAGCTCCATTCCTCAAGGACCACTACAAATGACATCAGTTTTGAAAAATGTAGGCATATATCTCTTCTGAATGTTGAATACAAGAAACATATCTATATTTATGAGATGTTTCAAAATGCTGCAAGTAAAATTGTATTTCAAAGGCAGAATTTGATGTTCTCTAAGCATCTAGTTTCGTCTAAAATGAGTACCTAGGATAGCCTTTCATGAATAGTGTTGTGGTTACTTGTTCCTTCTTATTACTTCTATCACCCTTGTTGCTCTCTCTCTTATCATGGTGTATGGAAGTTTAAGAGAGGAGGGTTTTTCTGTTTCAGTTACTTTTAATTCTCAACGTAATCTTTGGCTTTCCCAACTATATGCAATCTTACGACTGGTCAACTTTTTAGTTGAAGCTTGACTGACTTTAGTTTGTTTTAGAGACTTTTTATTTTTCTCTCCTTTTATTTTTTTTTTAAAACATGAAATAACTAGCTCCTTGCTGGTGTTTCTCACTTTTTGATATATTGTCAATTAGGAAGAAATAAATTATTGGGGTTTGATTGGTTGAGATTTTACCTGAAAAGTTTGTTTTTGTGTGCTTCTACCTTCTCTAGGTGGTCAAGGACTTTGAGCATGGCTAGAGCGCTTTGTGAGCTTCAGTGGGAATTGCAACACCTCTTGTCTAGTGCACCACTGGCTAAAACTGATCAGTTTATCTCAAACGCACCTGCTGGAAAAGAATCAAAGAGAAAACGTGGAGTTAAGAAATGTCCCAAAAATTTGACAAACAGATTTCTGGAGGTTGATACTGTGCTAGAAGAAGTTCCAGACACCAATAGAAATTTTGATACAGAGGACTGCTTCCAAGTGGCAATAGGCCTCATTCCAGGTTCTCATGGATGTGATAAGATTGATAAAACACAGAAACCATGCGAAACTGACCAGATGTCAACCAAAGTAGTTACAGTTATATCATGTTCTTCTAGCTCACCTTCTGCAGAGGTGTCTGAAACTTATTTGCATAATAGGATTGGAAATTTTCCCAGCCCAAAAGAATTAGCTAGTCTTGATGAAACTCTTTTGGCCAAGCGCTGCAATCTTGGTTATCGAGCAAGTCGGATATTGAAGTTTGCCCAGCATGTAGTTGAAGGCAGGATTCATCTGAGGGCACTTGAAGAAGCTTGCGAAAGAGCTAGTCTGTCCAGCTATGATGAACTGCTCGAGCAGTTAAAAGAAATTAATGGGTTTGGCCCTTTTACATGTGCTAATGTGCTCATGTGCATGGGATTTTACCATATTATTCCCACTGATTCTGAAACTGTCAGACATTTGAAACAGGTTTATTGTCCTCCTATCTCATTGTTGGTCTTTTTCTCTGAATCGTGCACTTTCAATAGCATGAATATGATTCATGCTTCATTTGTGTTACTCTAGGTTCATGCAAAACACTCAACTGTAAAAACAGTTCAAAAGGAAGTTGAAGAAATCTACGGAAAGTATGCACCATTTCAGTTCTTGGTATATTGGTACGTGAGAACAATTTTGTTTTGTCTGAGACTTGTAATATGCATTTTAAATCCCTTGTTCTCAGTGTTATTTTTTTATTTTTTCTCCTTATCAGGTCAGAAGTTTGGCAATTTTATGAGGAATGGTTTGGAAAGTCTAGTGAAATGGATCCTGCCTGCTATAAACTTATAACAGCAGCTAATATGACACCAAAAAAGAATGGTGCAAATAAGAAGATTAGAATAACTGTCACAGAGAACCTACTTCAATGAGTTAAAATGTTACGGGCATGAATGAGACATTCTTCTTGTGATGTAATGTCATTTATTTATTTTTTAAAAACCGATTACTTGAATGATTTTATGTTGCAAATGATGAAATTTGATAGTTTTTGGTAATTTTTTTCAGAGAAGCTGCTGCAGACATTACCACCTTCTGCTTTACAAGGCAAGATGCTGATGCTATGTTTTTACGTATAATGTTGGCATATATTTACTTCATCTGGTGCTTGATAGTTTGATTTAGGAATTGTCTTCTTATGATACTGACTTTTAGTTCCCTATTTCACATGCAGGAAAAAAAAAACATGAGAAACAATTAAAGTAAGTAATTGGATGAGTATGATTGTGAAAATAAAAGTTATTTAGTTAATATGGAGGAGACGACTTGAATGTCTCAAAAACATATAGGTTAGAGGAAACTCATGAAATGGGGGGGGGGGGGGGGGAACAGAAGAAGAATCAACATAAACAATTTGAATAAAAAGATGGAATGTAAATTTTAGTTTGAAGAATTGATTTCAACCTTGGATTCGCTTGAGGAAGAGTTTGAAAAATCATATACGGTCAACGGTTGATAGTTTAGACCAAATTTAGTTATATTAAGGGGAAAAATCAATAAGGAGTGGAATCATATTTTCAATATTCCAACGTAAGATATTTGAATAGATACTTTGCGAAAGAATCAAACTTTTAGCAACCTCAATGTTCTGAAGTTGTTTTGCTCCTATATTAGATATATAACACGAAATTCTTGGGAAGAATATACAAATCATTTTGAAAAAAAATTCTTTTTTGGTGTTTGTTATAACGAGGGTTGGAGGGTTTCTGGGAGGGCTGATCATTGCTTTGTGAGGTAGATTGTTTTAATGTCCTTGTTCTTTTCTATTATGGAGATGCCAAGAAAGATGAATTTTTATTTTTTTTAGCAATAAAAAAATGATTTCTAGTTAAATGAAACATTTATTGTACAATGCATTTATTACAGTGTCACAAGAAAGTCATTAGCTTGTCATAAAATTTTGTTGAATAACATTTCTGTCTCAGATTCTTCTGTCTTGATTTCATGCAAAGAAATGACCAACCATTGCATCTCCCTGAGGAAGTTTGACCTGGCCATGTTCAGCAGCAGCAGCTCTTGCATTTCCAAATATGTAATGCACACAATCTAAAAGCCATGAGGTGCCATTCAGTTCCTAGGTGAAATAGTCACAAATGACACTGACGTAATTCTGTCTGCATTCCAGTGATTTACTAGGTAGGTTATGGTAGGTTTGAGATCGACAAAAGTCTAACATGATTTCATTAAAACCCTAGAGGATTGGGAAGTACTCTAACCTAGAATTTTGGGTGTGGATAACACATTAGTTTTTATACTAGTGTCAATCGCTAGTCAAAACTCAATTCGAATTTGGTTAAATTCAACCTCGAGCTCCAAAATAATTGGTTCATCAAGTTAATCTCGAGCCACCTAAATATATATATATATATATATATATATACTTCCAAAATTTTATTATTTTTTTCAAATTTTAAATTAAAAATATTTTAAAAATTAATTCAAGTTCGACTAGAAATTAAGTTTTTATTCGAGCTAGTTAAAAAATTGATGAGCCTAGTTCGATTTTTAATTTTCAAGATTGAACTAGTAATAATATAATCAAGTTCGACTCAATTCGTTTAGAGCCTGTGGCTATAATAATATATTAAATAATATATTACCATATCAATAATAACATATTAACAATGTGAAATTTCACAACAAAAACAAGTGAAGCATTGTTCTTTTCAAGAGCATTTTTTGTGGTGATTGATGAAAGCAATTATGTGAATTTATTAGATGAGATATAAATATAAAAATTTAAAAAAATACACAGTAGAAAAATCAAAGTAGTGAGAGAAGACATTGACTTGCTAATTAAAATTAAAATTAAAACATACTCCAATCCCTTATTCAAAGTTGTATTTTTATTTCTTTTTATGAAATTTTGATAAAAGTACTAAAGTCGTTAAGGACTAAATATAAAAAAAAAAACCAAAATTACCAAATGACACATACGTTGAGGACTATTGAATACTTGATCTTGCCCATATTCTAAATTGTATTTTCATTACTTTTAAAATTAACATAATTTTAATAAAAATATCAAAGTCATAAATCATAAAAATGTTAAAGACGAAATATACCAAAAAAAAAAAAATGACCAAACATTAAGGACTAAAACCACCAATTATTCAAGTCCACATATACTTAAAAAACTCATCTTTTTTCCTTAAGATGCATCTATGTATTATATCTTAATTTTCATTATTACTCTTTTCAATTATTATAAAGAAAAAATTAAATATTCTTAAAAAGTCGTAAAACAATTTATAAATTGAAACAACCAATAAAATCAAATCATCCAAGGATTTATAAAAAGAAACGAGAGAGGGTATTTACTTTGTGAAAACACTTAAAAAGTTGGCTGGCTAGAGTAATGGCCTGTCAAAATAATTAAAGCGACCTCCACTAATCATCTTCCAGAAAGTAGATACAGCCCATGATGAGCACATTAAAAGAAATTTTCTTGTTTTTGTGTTCTTGACACATGAAAATGAAGTAGCAATAGCAGCACTATACATAGGAAACGTCATGAGTGTACATCAAGTTTACAAACACAGAATTCGAACATAAGTTCAACAGCCAATCGTGATTTCCATCACTTATTGTTGATGGCTCTGTATTTCTTACGGGTGAACCCACCGCTCCTTCCGGCTGACTATGAGTTATAGGACAATCACGTCTGCCTTGGGACATTCAGGGGGCATACCATACCAACAAACTGCAGTTTACAAGAATGTGAGTAATGCTCTTTCAAATAAAAAATTAAAAAAAAAAAGAGTATGCGAGTAATGGAATCCACAAGTGTAGGGACAACAAATGAAATAAAGAGAGAATATATAGTAGCTTAGTAGTTTGTAAATTTCATTGACAAAAGAAAAAGTCCACAAAGATGATTAGGTGTTCTCAACCTAATTTGCTCACGTGATTTTATAATAGCCAGTTTTAGCATCTGAAATTTTGTGAAGTTTTGATAACAGAAATATAAATGCACAAGAAAGTCATATTCGAGACTGGTCGACTAGACAGACATAAAAAGACAAAATTGAGCAGATAACAATTACCCTATTCCAAACTGATCAACTAACTTTAGGTTCTCAGCTCAGGTGGAGTATCAGGCTGCCTTCCTGGTGAGGCATCTTGGAAAGCAGGAAGGTCTGAATATGCCTCGTAAATCCTAGATAGAAGAGGAAACTCATTCTGCAAATGAAAAAACCTATTCAGCTCAAATTTAGAAGTTAAAGGTCGACAGAGTCTTAGATAATGTGACTAAAACATGGGATAAAAGTCACATTAGGCTCATGAAAGAGCAGGCAAAAAGAAAAAGAAAAAGAAAAATAGGTAGAATAAGCAAAAGAAAGTTTCATTTGAAACAACAGTAAGGGAAAATTCCCAAAGGCATGTAAAGATGCTGAAAATGAGAAAGAGACACAAGTTCATGGCTATGACAGAGTAATTCAGATGTCAATAACCTGCGGAAGGGTTTAAGATGTTAGGGAGGGGGATTACCATGTCAACTTTGAATCTTCTAATAGCACCATCAATCTGGGGTGCCAAGAATAAATCAGCCTGTAAATTGGGTGAAGAAGATAAACCATTTTAAGCCACAATTTGCTAAAGGCTAAAATTGTCTATAGAGCTATTCCAGACCAATTTGCACAAATAAGTAAAATTTGTAGAAATGCTAAAATGATATGTGCATTTTTGACACACTAGCGATTCAATTATCTTCGAAAAAACTTACTTTATTGATATAAAGATTATATGTATTTGATACTTACTGTATTATATTTTGTGATGACTTGGATATGGTAAAACAAATTTTTTTCTTTCCATTCTAAGAGTCCAGTTTAGAAAGATAGAGCTCCTTTCACAGACTCTTCTATTTTTCCTACTTTTTTTAAAAAAAAATTATCATTAGTTTTCCTGCTCCTACCTATTTTCACGGGTTACCCTGTACTAAATGACAATCGAGATTGCATTCAAAAAGAGAAAGAGAGAGAGAGATTACGTCAAAACTTAAATCACTTTGATTAAATTATTTAAGAATTATGACCATAAAAGTTTTCATTATGAGAAGAATATTTCTTCGTTAATATCTGAAAACCAATTTAAAACCTGCCATGGTACAGACTACAAAAATAAGCTAGTATTATAAAGCCGTGTGACTGAGAAATAGGCATAGCTTCAGGAATATATATCAGCTACAAGGTGTAAGGAGAGACATACCAGATAAACTTCATCTCCGGTGGCATATTTTCCAGCATAATCTTTCAATAACTTCTCAAGAGCTGCAAATAACCATAAACAATCATGTAATGAATGCACCTCATCAAATTAATATTTGAAAGAACATTGGAGTAAGTTTTAGAGAATAAGCAATCCAGAAACATGTATGTCATCAATCTGGGGAAAGGTATTATTCAGCAAAAAGAATAGAGTAATTTTGAGCTGAGGAAGTCAAGTGTATACACAAAAAAGCTTATTCTTCCTATTCATTATCCCCGAAATTCCCAAATTACCAAGCCAAAAACTTCAAGAAATTTAGAACTTGTGATTTTTCAATAAATTTTACACCAGAAGAAGCTCATAGAACTGAAAGATAGCAAAGTAGCTTTCTAGTAATAATTCTTAAAAATATTATCAAAATCTACTAATGCATTTATTTAACTTCAGAGTTTGGCCTCCAGCATGAAAAGAAAATGTTGGATATCCACAAATTCTCCACAGCAATTAACTAGATAAAATGAATTGATAGATGATTTAAAGCAAGAAAATTCATGCCTCATATAATTAAGGGAAGATAATGGCATTTGGAAACCATGATGAAACTAGGGAGATTAATAACTTTCTAAGACAAAGATGCAACGGACACGATCTAAGAGCCAACAGGTGTCATCAAGTCCTAGGTGAAATAGTCACAAATGACACAGATTTAACTGTATCTGCATTCTAGTAAATTACTAGGTAGGGCAGGCCAGGTTTGAGATTGACCAAACTCTATAACATGATCTCAGTTAGTTGTAACCATTAAGACTTCATCTAATCATGAGCCTCATCCAATGCATTGTCTTCCTTATCTACAAATCACCATGGAATTAAGATCCAGAATACATATAATGAAAAATGGAAGTTCATGCTGTTAAGCTCCACTATAACAACACCCAGGCACAAACTTCACAGACCACACCATCCAACCTTAAAATTCGAGGAAACAATCACTCCAACAAAACCTTTTTTAAAATAAGTCTGTAAGATGCAAGTTCTAAACTACGAAAATACCTTGCAGCTGAAAAAATCTAAAAGTAGATAATCCTGTTTAAGAGGAAACCTGTGGAGATGAATATGAATTTCATAAACATGATTGACTACAATTCTGGAAAATGCAAAGCTGTCCTATTTGCATCTATGCTGGTAAAATATTTCACAAATACATAACTGAAAAATGAATAACAAATATCACAGTAGGATAAATCTTGAAAAACTCATATATTAAAAAAGGAGATCAAAATAGCAGGCTTCATGTCAGATTAGAGTTGCTAGAATCTTAGTAATTAATAATGACAAATATATGTGCACAAAATAATGGAAAAAAGGAGAATCTCAAACAAGTGGAGTCAAGTTAAGCAGGTATATATTGTGAAGATATGGGCAACATATTTGAAACAGAGCCAAGAAGATGACAAGTGTACCAGCAAAGCCCCTCTGGATATGCTCTCGAGCCCAAGCAATATCTTCATCAGGACCAATTTTTTCTCTAACTAATTTCTGCAGATCAAAGATCAATCAATAGCAACACTAACTACATCAAACTAAAATTATACAAATTATTCATACTCACAAGTATAGGTAGATTCTGATAAGGTTGAATGCTTGAACCAACGATACTGGCAGCCTTCACATAATTGACAAACACAATTGAAGAAGCAATGTCAGGATTCAACAGATTATGAGGAAAAATTCATCTTATGTTAACATTTGAAGTTCTAAACCAATGTTCTCTGTAAAGGAAGATAAATATTACAATAAAACCAGTAACCTACCCATCATGAGTGCCAATCCACAGCACTTTACTCCCCTTTTAGGTCTCCTAGTTCAGAACTACTTCAGCACATTAATGCTTCTACATCACAGAGCAGGCAAGACTAAGAAAATATTCTTACTGTGCCACTTCTTGTTTTCCCCCAGATTCTTTAATAGTGATGATTATTTCAGTCTGCAGCTCCATGTATGAGCTTCTTTTGGGTAACTTAAGATATAACATAATAGATTTACCATGTATATTTTGACATCAATGAAACAACAGAAGACTCTACAATTCACACAGTGGTCCAAGGGAAGGAAGTTGCCTGGCAATAAGGTCCTATTAAGGAACTTACAGGGCATATTTCTCTTAATCAAATTTATATGAATCATTACAACCAGCGGATGAGTATAAACTTGTCCTTGTTGGTAGACCTAAATCTCTACTTTGACAGTTGTTTTCACGGACATTGGATGGAAGAGATTGCTCAAAAGAAGGACTTGGTTCAAGTAAAATTTCCTCAAAAACTGATTCCAATTACTACTATAAATATCGCTAATTAAAACCATCATTCAATATATCCTACCAGATTCAAGTTATTGAAAAAAACATAAGATGGCAAGATCCTTTAGAGCTTTCCATGACAACAGTCGAAAGTTCCGGCGTCTTTCCGGAATCAATTTTATAGGACATTGATTAACATTTTTTCTTTCCATTTGTACGACATAAAGAAGCCTCAAAGAGATGCCGTAATTTGATTTCTCAAATGCTGGAGTCAAGAAAGAACTAAATATATTAGCAATAATTGATTTTGAAGTGAAACAAGACATTTTGCAAGTTTTGTAATGGTAGACAGCATTACTAGCAGGCAATGAAAATGAACCAAAATGGAAAAGAAAAAGACCATTATTCATTACAATGTTGTACTAAATGTGAAGGTAGCTTTCGCCAGAGTAATTAAATGATCACAGAATTTCCTTGGCAAGATCAAACAAAAGAAGCTAAATAAAGGAACAAAATGCTTAGGACATTACTTGGTAATTAATAGCCTTTTTCTGAAGATCCTGGGGCAGCAATGGACGCTGAGGGTACTTCTCTTCCAGATACTGAACATGAAAGGTCAATACAGCAAGTGGACTTAAGGTGAAGTCACACAAGAAGTAACATAGAGAACATGAACAAAGAAGCACACCAGTAAGATAGCAAAAGAGTCGGCAATCACTATGTCGCCATCCACCAGAACAGGCACACAGCCCAGAGGATTAAGCTTCACAAATTCTGCAGTTCCAATCATACAATTAAAATTTGATTTCCCACCAAAAAGTCTTTATTAGTTTAAAAAAAAAAACACATTTGAATAAAAATAACAGTCCGTAACCAGTCTAAGAACCAATATACCAGTTCTCCACATCCTCCAAATGTGAAAAAATGCCAATCCATCATCTTCTACCATATTCTTGCACTTAATTAAGCTTCCATTTTACCTCATGTTTTGTACTGTAATTGCTTGTACAGGTTTCCTAGTTATCTCAATCGATACACCTATCTAATCCATACAATGCACGACACTCTTTTATGCATAGCTTACAACCCCCCGCCCCCAAAAAATTGTTTTCCATTCCAAAATTTGTATTTAGACTCATAAAATTCGACTTATTTTATTTTTTAAAGGGAAAGGACGGCAGATGAAGAAAGTGAGATGAAGTGACTAACCAGGAGTTTGTTGCTCGTCTTTGAGCAAGTCCACTGCTTTATACTCAAAATCCAACCCTGTCGATTATGTCACTCCATCAGATTTTCAGAAATTAACTAACACTAGCATATATATATATATGAAAATAATGGAAACTGAAGATGACCTTTCAAATTGAGGGCGATGCGAACTCTATTAGAGCAAGAGCTTCTCCAATATGAGTAGAGCTGTAACTTCTTGGATCCATCACCGCTTGCCTACATCAAATTCAATTATTTCTCAGCAATTCCAACATTTTAAAAAACAAAGAGTTAAATTTGAACTGAAATGGAACAGAAATTTATAGGAAATTATCGTTAAAGATTAGGAAAGGAAATTGATAAAGTTGAGATTCCAAATGCGGCGGCCACAAAATGATCACCATGACAACGGAGTTGAAGAAGAAAGTCTTGATCGAATTGAATGATGAAAATGCAATCTATAAAGTAATTCCGTATTTGACTAGGCATCTGGCATTTCGACGGTCCAAATGGCCATTTTTTTATATTATTCAGAGATGCGTTTCTGGATGAATTAAAAAGTTCTCTCCTGTATTTTCAATGTTAGGGCATTTTATTCAAAAACCCTAAACTACCTTTATTTTCTTATTAAAGAAATATGACCCTTGGATTTGGCTTTTTTGGAATCCTATCTTTGTTCATCTAGGACAAATATCTATTAATGAATAGGTTGTGAATCTAAGTGCATGTAAGGGAGGGACAGTGAAATTCTTATTATCAGCTATTATGCATTCACACACCGAATGATACGTAATGAATCATTGATTTGTCTTATACCAAAATAGGATCATCCTGAACTTATTTCTCAATTCAGGCCTATAACTATGTGTAATGTATTGGTGAAAGTCCTGATGAAGGTGATTGCAAACCGGTTGAAGCCTTTGATACCAAAACTGACTTCTCTGCACCAGACTAGTTTTATTCCTGGAAGAATGGTGCCTGATAATATCATAGTTGCACATGAGATTTTGAATTTGTTGAAAGGTAAAACGGGTAAGAAAGGTGGCCTTATTATGAAGGTTGATCTTGAGAAAACGTATGATAGGGTAAATTGAAAATTCTTGAAACAAATACCTGAGGCAATGGAACTTAGTAGAAAGCTAATCAAACTTGTTATGTTTTGTCTTTCTTCTTCCTCACTTAAACTTATGTGGAATAGTTGCCCTTTGGAATCCTTTTCTCCGGAACGTGGCCTAAGACAAGGGATCCGTTATCCCCATATCTCTTTGTTCTTTGCATGGAGGTTTTAGGACAAAGAATTCAAAAAGTTGTAGATTTTAAAAGTTGGAAACAAATGAAGGCTTCAAAGTCGGATAGTGGTCTATCTCATTTGTTATTTGCAGATGATCTTTTGTTGGAGAAGCCTCTGAATCCTAAGCACGGGTGATGGAATCTATTTTGAAGTAATTTTGTACATAGTCAGGCCAAAAGGTTACGTAAGTCGAAGATTTGGCTCTCTCCTAACACTTCAACATCTACTACACGTATTCTCAGTAACAACTTTGGTATTCTAGTGATTAAAGACTTGGGAACCTATTTAAGGGTCCCTCTTATTCATGGAAGACTCACTAAATCCTTATTTACACATCTTGTAAATAAAGTTAGACAAAGGCTCAGCGGATGGAAGGCAAGATGTCTGTCTAGGGTTGCCAAGGCTATACTTATACAAGTTGTTACCACATCTATTCATCAACATGCCATGCAAACTATGTGTCTCCACAAGAGGTGATTACTGAATTGGAACGACTTAATCGAAATTTTTATTGTGGGATACTGAGAACTCATCCTCGATACATCCAATTGCTTGGGATACTACTTGTAGGCCTAAAGCTTTTGGGGGTCTAGGCTTCATAAACTTATCTGTTATGAATAATGTATTGTTGGCTAAGAGCAGTTGGCGTTTGGCAAGAGAACAAAGGAGCCCTTGGGCACAAATTCTGAACTCAAAATATGGTGGCATACGTGGTCTCAATAATATGTATAACAGGTCTAATTCCTCATCTACATGGAAATGGATTAAAACTGGTTTTGAGCTAATTTGTTTGAAGCTAATATGGAAGGTGGGAAATGGAGACAATACTCTATTATGGAAAGATTGCTAATGTACTGATCAACCATTACTTGACATTTGTTTGACTAGTCCTCCGTCGAACTAGCTTTCACAATCGGTCTCAAAGTTTTGGAAAGAAAGTGGATGGGATAAAAATAGTCTTAATGATTACTTACCTAATGAAGTATTGGAAATTTTACATAGGCTCCCATTGGACCGTTCTATGCAAGTGGATACGCCCTATTGGAAACTAACAGACAACGGCTATTTCACATCCAAATCAGCTTACATGAATAGCTTTGCATCTGAACCATCTTCTTTCACTTTCAATTGGAAGGAAATTTGGCATTTTTCTGGCCCTTCTGGTCCATTCCTCACGCTTTGGACTTTAACGCATGGACGTCTCAAAACCTAAGAATTGTTGTGGAAGAGAGGGGTTGTGGATATTTCTCAATGTCGACGTTGCGATTTTGCATGTGAAACTGCTTTACATGCAATTCGAGATTGTCATGTGGCCCAACAGGTTTGGAAAACACTTTTAGAGACTAGTTGATTTCAAGACTTTTGGTAAAAAACAGAGGCTCATGAGTGGGTTCAACTCAATATTGGAAATCATATTGCTTCGTTGGATGGTATAAAGAACTGGAAATATATTTTCATACAAGCAACTCATTTTCTTTGGTATTTTCGTTGGTATTTTCGTAATAGGTTATTACATGATTCTTAGCTTTTTGAACAAAATCCTATATGGATTGGTAGGCATATTTTGTGCCAAGTTTTAGAGCTTTTAGCTGCTCAGAATTTGTAATTTTTGAACACTCTTTTAATTTAGTATTAATATATACTCTGATCCATTTTGATCCAAAAAAAAAAGAAATATGCCCCTTTATATATTCAATTTTATCAAAATTGAAAAACCTAAGAGGGGGGGTGAATTAGGTTTTAACCGATTTTTCCTCTTTAAATTAAACAAGCTTTCTAAGATAACAAATATCAAACACTTGGTGTTCAACCAAAGTATGAAAAGATGAGTTCAAGAAAAGAAGCAATGAACACAAAGATTTATAGTGGTTCGGTTTATCCAACAAAACCTAATCCACTACCTTGAGCTATCTACTCAAGGATTTCACAAAACCTTTCACTAATATAGTAAGAGAGAATACAATAGAGGCTCACCCAATTCCCTTAGGGTTTTACAACATAAACCTCTTAACCAACCAAGGTTCACTCAACACTTTGAGTTTTACAATATAACCTTGTCTACACACCTATCTCTATTACAACAATTAATGAAAAAGAAGCTCTTAACACAAACACAGTTTTCTATGGTTCAAGGCTCACTCTAACCCTTAGAGTTTTAAGCTCAATGCAACCTTGAACAAATCAATCAAGATATGAATAAGAAGAGTTTGATATATGAAATCACCTTAATGTGAAGATATATCAATGTAAAGCATAAATACCTCTTTGAGTAATGTTTTCTTGTAAGTTGCTCAAGAACCCCAATGATTTTGTATAAATCTCACTTTGATGAATTTCACAATATGAATGTTAAGATTTGGTTTCAAAATAATCTCCAGAGGTTCTATGAAGTGTTAGGATCAGATTTTTGCTCAAAAAGTAATTGATATGAGTTGTTTAAACGATTGGGTATTTATATGTATGCACCAACGGTCATAAAAATGGCTGTTTGAATCCCACTCAGGAGAAGTGCGGTCGACCGCAAATCAAGAGGGTAGTCCGTACCATCATCCGCAAATGTTCCAGAGAACTCTGGACAGCCTGCGGACGATGAGCTCAGAAGTCCGGTCGACCGCTCCATCATCCGCAAGTGTTCCAGAGAACTCTGGACAGCCTGCGGACGATACTCTGAGAAGTCTGGTCGACCGCATGATTTGTGGTCGTCCACACTTTTGTCAGGTCGACCACAAATGCATTAAAACTATGCAGAACAAGTTCCCAAACAACTCTAAGAGTTTGCAAACTATATTTTATGAATTTTGAAGTATGTGCATGTATTTTGAAAATCATTTCAAATACCCAACTCATGTTTTATCTAAATGAAATGCATTTTGAAAATCATTTCACTCTTATTGAGCAACCTATAGAACTCATTACTCAAAGGGATAGACCTAGAGATAACCAAAGATAAATAAAGAATTAAAGCTACACCTCTAGATCCTATCTAATCCAGAAATGCTTATCTTCAAGGCTTGACATCAAAAGCTCTTTCCTGAAGATTTGAAACTTTGATCTTGCAAGGATTAGATATATGAATCCTAAAAGATCATCACTAATACAATAAAGCCATTAGTCCTTATCAATGTTTGTCATTTAATCAAAATTAAGATATTAAAAGCTTTAAGGCTTTCAAAAATAATATAATTAGTAGACCTAATTTCAATAAACCTCTTAAACTTCCCCAAAAAAAAAAACAAACTCCTTTCAATTTTTCAATTATCTCAATATACTCCTTCATCTTTTCAATTATTTTAATTAAGTATAATTTTTATTATAATTTTTTATTTTTTTGTCAATTAACCTTTTTTATTTTTTATTAACTCATATCAATTAAGATAAAACATTACTAAAAAATTTATGAACTTTTTTATGTGTTTAAACATGTGAAGAAAAAAATATAAATTTTATAAATTAGAAAATTTAAAACAGTTTTCTTTTCTTCCTTTCCTACTATTTTTAATTTTCTAATGCATTTAATCAAAAAAAAATATTCACATGTTTAAGCAAATAAAAAAGTTCATAAAATTTTCTATATTTTAGTTTGATCACTCTCTACATAATGATTCTCAATAATAGAAAAATAAATGATAATTATATATGTCATATTTTCGAAATTAAGAAATAATTAATTAAAAATCACATGTATTTATCATCGATCAAAATCTTTGCTCATAAGAGTAAAAGAATTGCAAAACATAAAGAAATAATAATTAGAATACTAAAAAAATATAATAAATGCTACAATTAGTTTAACCATGAAAAAACTAATCGGAGTGTGTCAAAAATAATTTCCCAATATCTTTCATACTTCTATTTTGTAACTCAAAAATATTCAAATAAGAAAGCTCTAGTTATGCTGCATTAGGTTTCATAATAAAACTTACTCTTATCATTCATTTAAATATTATTTGTCATGATTTTTTTTTATATTGACATAATCATTAGAGACGTTTTAATACATGGAATCATTTGTTGATATTTTCATCATACTATCAATAAAAAATTTTGTATATCAACTTAAAAGACTTATTCAACTTAAAATTTTGTATTTCACTAACAATGAAACATGCTCCTAGTAATAAATTAGTCATATTGATCCACGAAGTGTGTGTACTTTGCCAAACAAAACAACCCATTTTTAAAATGGGTTTCAGCAATGAACATATTTTTGTAAATGTGTTATTATCGTGAACTTGTTATCTATATGTCTGAAAATTCCGCAACCAAGAATGAAGAATTGCAAACTACTGCTTACATGATTACACCTTTAATATTATGCAAAAAGTATGCTGGTCATATATATTGGTAGATCATAGATGGGTAATTATTTTTACTTCTAATTTGCATTCATATATATATATATATATATATATATATATATATAATAGTGTATTAGATCTTTCTTTATTGTATAAGTGAATTCCAAAAAGAGATTAAAAAAGTTAAGAACATAAAAATCCCATAAATTATTATAGAAGAGAAGATTTATGGGGATGCCCTCGTCGTGGCAATTTGATAGGATTTAAAATCTATCACATTCCATATACTCTCAATTTAGAATTTTATGAGATTCATTAAAATTTAAGGTCTTCAATATGAAATTTAATTAATTTCATAATATTTTATTGTCCTAAAAAAATTCATGAATTTCAATAAAATTATATTTTTTAAATGGAATATAAAAGAATTTGAATTAAAAAATATGAAGAAATAATTCTTTCACAAATCTAACCGTGACCCTTCGAAATTTCATAAAATTCATCTTTTTATTGCTAATAAACAATAAAAATAACAAATAAAAAATATTTAAATAAAATAAAATATCACGATTCAGGTATATCTCTCAGCTTAGTTATCATAACATTATATTCATTCTTTTACGACAATAATTTATTACACGTATATTGATTTTTTATGTAGAAATTATTCTATCTATTTTATTACAAAAACTTCAATAAAAATTCATCAAATTCCATAAAAAATTGTGGCATAAAATTCCATGTAATCCATCTCTTTGATTTGGTGTAGAAAAATTTCATGTAATTCCACAAATTCAACTAGGACCTCTCGAAAATTGGTGGATTCATCTCTTTATTGTCAATAAACAATAAAAATAAAAAATAACAAATATTAAAAAATAAAATATCATGTTTCATTTATCTCTCTCAACTTAGTTGCCCTAACATTATTTTCTTCCTTTTACGACAATAATTCATTACACATATATTGATTTTTTATATGTAATTTTTTATGTACAAATTATTCTATCTATTTTATTACAAAAACTCCAATAAAAATTCATCAAATTTCACAAAACAATTGTTGCATAAAATTCCATGTAATCCATAGAAAAATATGTTATTTGTTTCATTTTCAAAATATTTTTTAAACTTTATTAGCGATAAAACTATAGCATTGAGTAAAAAAAGTTTCTTTCATAATTTCATATGTAAAAATGTATGTAATAGCATATATATACATATTTCTAGCCAAACATACAAAAAAATATAAAATTTAAAATGAATGGAAAATCAATCAAGAAGCTCATTAAAAGAAGCTAATTAAAAAAATTGATGGATGATTGAGTCTATTTTAAACATATATTGTTTAGTCTGTATATTTTTTATATACAAATTTTGTTTTATCCATTTTGTTATAAAACTCCAATAAAAAATTCTACCAAATTCTATGACATGAAATTCCATGTAATTCTATTGAATCTACTAAATTCTATTAAAATCTAAAAATTAATAAAAATTCCCAAGAATTAAAAATTCCATTGAATTTCATGACACGACTCATTAATCATTAATTAATGAACACTTGTATGATAATAAATTGCAAGCTACCAATGTATTATCCTTTATGGCATAGAAATGAATGGAGTTTGGCTTCTGCAAGTCTCACCTTCATATGCCACAAAAGTAAACATCACACATATCTCTTGCAAATACAACAAGTATGAATTTGGCTGTTACGGATATTGACTAATTTTTCTTGTTTCAAATATATATTATTTTCAGAAACATAGAGGAATATTATATATATATATATATATATATATTAGAGTATACCAAAGACAAGAAGATATATCTGAAGTATCCAATTTATTCTGGTTGATTTAATCCAAATCAAAAATTTTGGAAGTATACACATGAATCCACTACTACAAATATTAAAGATAATAGAATAATTTTACACTTATTTTAAAAAATAAATAAATGTACTAAATTAAGTAGATATTAAATTTTACACAGTGAGAGTAGTTATTCTTTCAGAAAAATTCTAGGTAAATTAATCTCCGTAAAATTATAAATTCTTTTTTTATAGAAAAATATATATGTTTTTTAACAGTACCTAATCCAAAAAATTATATCAATGCGAGAATTTTACATTATCTTTTCCTCTAATTTTTCAGGAACGTGCAAACTAGCTAAGTTGAAGTAGCTTTTAATATAATCCACAAAAAATGTAGATATGAAATTTAGGGTACGGAGAAAGACTTGTGCCACTGCTAATTGCTTTTAGCCTTATTCTTGACAGCATCAAAACTATCAATAATAGAGGAAATTGTGTGGGAGGTTTGGCATAAGAGAGGTCCATGATAGTTACATTTCTCTCATTTGTGGTGTAAATGTATTCCAAACATGAAGTAACCTCAGAAACATGCATCTCTTTCAAACTTTTCAACATTTCATGGCCACAACTTTCTAGTGAGATAATGCATCTCTTTCAATCTTTTCATCATTTGACACACACACACACACAACTTTCATAAGGACATATGATGCACTTGGAATTGTGTGTGTGTGTGTCAAAATTTTGTGAGATCCTATAAACTAATCAAACTTTTAGGGAAAATGATTTTATAAAAATATAATATTTCGTTATATTTTAAGTAATTTCACATAATTAAGAAATTATTTTAATCATTATTTATTAAACTCAGAACAAATAGTATTTGATTTTTCTCTCTCAAAAAATATTTATTATACTTGAAACAATAAGAAAATAAATAGGAATAAAATAGTATATAATAGACAAAATAATCATAAAAAGTAGTAAAATATCTTATATTTATGAACAAGTGAATTTACTTGTTATATATTATAAAAATGATAGAGGGAAGTATGTACTCATATATTCTATTTATTCTTCTTATATATGGGTAATTTATAAAAAATGTGTCCACGAATAAATTTATCTTTAAATTAAGTTTAACGAATTCGCGAACAATTTGAGGTGCTCGTGAATGTGGTGGGAACTTCTTGATCATCCCTTGTTTACCATGAAAGGTAAAGACTATCAAATGAAGTAGCAGAACAATAGATTACTATTACAGGTCTGTTTAGAATATGAAAAAGGGAACAAAGAAAAATATGAAGGAAATAGGTCCGTAGAAAAAAACACTTGCCATAATGTCCACGGAAAAAAAAAGAAGCAAATGTCCACTGAAAGGTTCAGTAGGCCACATTTTTATTAGGGTTGCGTGATTCTTTGATGCTGCGCTTTTGGCCATTTTTAAGATTTTGCGCATTAAATTTTAGTGGCTACTTTTTATTCTTCAGAAATTGAGCAATTACATACTCTACACTTTTTTCTGTTGTGACTAAGTAAATCATCAATTATCTACTCAATAAATTATGGAAAAACTCGGTTTAGGCATTCCCTCCGGCCCCGCCCCAACAAGGACAGAAATTACCAGTTTAAAAATGGGATGGGTATGAGTTTTTTCCACCAAAATCTCAAAGGTCTCCACTCACACTTTATATTTGTGTTATCTCGTGTGTGTATATATATATATATATATATATATATATATATTATATACATACACATTATATGTTATACACATATATAACAATATTAATCATGTATATACATATATAACTTAAAAAATGTATGTATAAATAAGATCTATACGTTAAATTTTAACTCAAGACTTTGTATTTTTTTCACAAAATTGTCACATCATTTTTACTTTATTTTAAAAAAATTGAAGTAATAGTTATTTAAATTTGTAATTATATTAGGGATATTATAGTTTTTTTGTATGTCTTTTATATGTTTTCAATCCTAAAAGCTGAGATGATGATAGATTCTCAACCTTACCCAACTTCATTATCATTCCTAATTAAATAGATTGATTCTCAAATCTATAATCTCATTTTAAACAATTCCGTAAACATTAGAAGATTTAATTTTAAACATTTTAAAATAAATATATGAATATTAAATTATGTACGAAGAGAATATGAAACACTACTATATGTCATTTTTAGTTTAAATTTCTTTTTTCAAATTATTAGTTATTTTACAATTACATATTAAAATTTTTTTCTAAAATTATCCTCTACTTAATTTTTAGAGAATGAAAAATTATAATTATATATGATTAAAAAAAAGAAAAATTATAATTATAAATAAGAAAGAAAAATTAAATTTAAAGATATTTAAATATAAGATGGGACGCATGTATTTGGCGAGGGATGTAGAGGTAGCCTACATATCCTAATTCCTGGGAAAATACTACCATGAGTGGTCATATATTTTTGTGGCGTCATTTTCTTCATAATCTTTGCATTGATTACAATAATACAAGGTTGAATGATGACAGATTGATCTCTTGTGCAAGTCCCGTGTATATTTACGGTTTTTGTTCATCCAGCATTGTAGGCAAATTAAGCCCACTTCAGTGCTTGAACTGTTCTGTGTGCTCCCTTTCCCCTTGCAATGACTGAGAATTCAGCTTATCATCAGCCTCTTCTGTTAAAGAAAGAGGATGATTTGGGTTGTCTAGAGACAACATCCTTCTTCATAACATCAGTGAAATGGGTTCTCAAAATTGCGATATGGGCAATTTTCATAACATGGGCGACGTTTATGTTTCTGCTTCCATTAGAATCCATTAGTGATATGGAAAGTAAATGGCGTCAAGCTACTGAAGGAACCTTATTTGGAGCTACAGGTTGGTTCACTAAAAATTGGTTGATTATTTTACGGGTCATTAGTATAATCTGGAAAGAATTATGAGTGATCATTGCATTTCTTGGCTTAATTACCTGCAGGCGGTATGTTCCTAATATTCAGTGCCCCTGTTCTCATCATAGCATTTCTTGCAATTGCATCTCTAATCATCTCTGGGGAAGAGGAAATCCACAGGTATTTAGCAGATTTATGATAGTTCTGAAGTTCTGCTAAAGTATCTGTGCTTTATGTTGTACGCATGTAAATTAAGCTAAGAAACTGAAAGGTAAAGTTCTTGATCGAACAATGTTTATATGTTCAATAGGAAGAAGATTGCGAATCACCCACGTTTCAGCCTGTGGACATTCCCTGTGCTCATTGATGGCCCATTTGGGGTTGTATCTGCAGCAGAGATGGTTGGCATCCTCCTCTTTTCTTTGTACATCATCTGGGCTGTAATTGTTTATTCAATAAGGAACTATGATCTTTTATCCTTGTTTCATGTGACCTCAAAGAAACAAGAAATGTAAGTAGTTCCCTATCCTATTTATCAAACACTTTCAGATACTTCATTGATTAATGTCTTGCAACTTTCATTCTTGAAGACTGATGATGATGTACACCCCTTCCTTTCCATAAGTACTCTCGATCGCATTTTTTATTCATAATTGTTGACATGCATTTCACATTCGGAGAACATAATACTTTCTAAAAGTTTTTAAGTCATTTGATCAGAAATTGTAGAAACTATTGGCTATTGTTAGAACAGTGGCAAGTAAACTATTGAGATGCTTTAGGATCATCATTTCTTAAGCTTGTATCATCAATAAGAGAGCACATTATTATAATGCACTCCTTTTGTTAACTTCTAAGCTAGAGATGGGAGCAATACTTTTGATGGAGGTGTTGGTAGTTGCTCATTTTTTGGCTTATTCCCCTCTGATTTTCATGTAGAACTGCCAATTCCTCTTCCATGTATATCACAGTGATTTTCTTTAACTAAGTGATGACTTGTACTATTCAAATTGAAGAATTTTTGCTCCAGGTAAACTTACATGGCATTTATGTTCCTCCTTATCATTGTATAGACATGCATAGAACTCAAAGCTTGTGAGGTGGTGAATATAAAATTAAGCTTTTGAATTTACTGGAGGTAAGGAATAAGTTGAAAACCAATTGAAACTTATCTGAATTTCTATTGTAAACAATATTCAATTCCTTATAGACTGCATTCAGTTTCCGACTGGATATGAGATTGTTCTGTTTAGTCTATGGATTTTCACATAATTTGAGTAAGAATGTGATAATATATTATGAAGAACTTTTATGTAGTTAACTACATCTTCTAGGTTATCATTATCCAAGCTAAGGTTACGCTTTAAGTATATATATTGCATGTAATGCAACAAATTAACAAGTGAGGTACAGTTTCAATAAATTAATGTGCATCACTCAGTATCTAGAAATCATTCAACCTTTTCAAAAGAGGGAGATAGTTCGTTTCTATGATTTTATTTTTTACTTGTAAATTCTTATCGACGTTTCTAGTGTTGAGAAATTTGGTACTTGAAAATTCTGAGCTTTAGGAGTGTATGTACTGAACTGTGTGGCAGCAAGACATATTTCTTCATTTCCAAATGTGAGAACATTTTCCTTGACAACTTTCCCCTGTATGATTTGAGCTTTTTCAGTGCCTTGATGATTGAGCTAACGGGCCTTCGCTTTGGATTCATGGGAATAATTTGCTTAGCATTTTTATTCCTTCCAGTTGCAAGAGGTTCAGTTCTCCTCCGATATGTACATATTCCTTTTGAGCATGCTACAAGATATCATGTTTGGTTAGGACATCTCACAATGTTGCTTTTCACTCTTCATGGTCTCTTCTATGTAATTGGATGGGCAATGCAGGGGCGCCTCCTAGAAGAAGTGAGTCCTAAAGCAACTTCTAGAAAAATTGCATTCCCACCCTTTCAACCTTGAAACTGTATTCATAAGTATACATATTGATGTTCTATCATACAGTGCTATTTGCTGTTTCTCAGAGTTATTGACATCTGCTGCTGTGCCATTATTGGTTTTTTTCCTAGTATATTCTTGAGACAGTTAGTTATATCAATCAATGGAAGAACTAATTCCACATTCTTTCTTACCATAATCTTGAAGTCCACCACATAACTTTGTTCTCTTAACAGCTTGAGCACATATATGACTTCTTTTTATACAGTTCTGCTTGCAAAAGAGAAGAAAAGACAAAAAATAGAGCATGCTTCCACCCCTCCCTTGAATATATCCATTCTGTTAAGAGGCCTTCCAAACAAGAAATTGCTCAGAATTTCCAAAAATTCTTTTTTACAGCTGAAGGACTGGAAGAGTGTAGGTATTTCCAATCTTCCTGGAGTTATCAGTCTATTGGCTGGCTTACTGATGTGGGTGACATCTCTTCCCGGAGTCAGGAGAATAAATTTCGAGTTATTTTTTTATACACACCAACTGTATGTGGTGTTTGTTGTCTTCTTGGCCTTGCATGTTGGCGATTTCCTTTTCACTATAGCAGCTGCTGGAATCTTCCTATTCATGCTGGATCGCTTTCTGAGGTTCTGTCAATCACGAAGAACAGTTGATATACTTTCAGCCAGATCCTTTCCATGTGGAACAGTGGAATTGGTCATTTCAAAACCTGCAAGTAATATGATTGCTTCATATACTTTTTTCAGATTTCCTTTCAAATATTGCGCACTGCAATTGATTTTCAATTTTTCTTTATGCCATGTAGATCTGCGCTACAATGCACTTGGTTGGATTTTTCTTCAAGTTCGTGAGCTATCCTTGCTGGAGTGGCATCCTTTCAGTGTATCCTCTAGTCCCTTAGATGGTAAAAATCATCTTGCAATTCTCATAAAGGTTCTTGGGAAGTGGACAGGAAAGCTGAAGGAGCAAATTTTGAGTATTTCTGAGGAAAGCCCTGAAACGCATCTACTCTTGCAGCCTCATTCCAAGATAACAGCTTCTGTAGAGGGGCCATATGGGCATGAATCACCATACCACTTGATGTATGTATTCTATTCATCAAGCATGCTATATATATATATATATATATATATATATATATATGATAGGTGGAATTCTGGATCATATAATTGCATCTTGGGATTAGAAAAATAAGAAAGAACATATAAACAAAATTATTCTGATGTGTGATGGATTGATGTGGCATCTTTACAGTAAGAAACATACTGAAGAAAGCTCACTTGTAAGTCCAGACTCCAGTCATTGTTTCAAATAAATTTGGTTGTAGAAAATTTATTGAATTAGACAAGGTTATAGAACTTTTCATATAGGAGAAAAATATCAGAAGTCTACCTATTTTGAGATCTCCAAGTTTGTCTTTGATAAATTTTATACTCCTCTGCTTGATGCATGTAATATACCTAGTTTCAATTTCAGTAGAGATTGGAAAAATTATTTAACAGAAGAATTTCTTTCCTTAGGTATGAAAACCTTATCTTGGTTGCTGGTGGAATTGGAATCTCTCCTTTCTTGGCCATCTTAAGTGACATTCTGCATCATATAAATGAGGGGAAACCTTGTCTGCCTAAAAATATTCTGATTGTTTGGGCTGTGAAGAAATCAGATGAGCTGCCACTTTTTCAGACAATTGACATGGAGTCAATATGTCCATTTTTTTCTGAAACACTTCAACTTGAGATTCAAACTTATGTTACTCGAGAGTCACAACCTCCACTGGTAGGTATACTTATCCCTATTTATTGGATGGATTTCTGTCCTCAATATCACTTAGTTCATTTCTGATCTGTTACTTATTGACATCAGGAAGAGGGAAACCTTCATGAGCTTGTTGATTCTTCTGTCTACCCTTGCACCAAGGGAAATAGAATGTCCATTTTGGCTGGTACTGGAAGTATCGTATGGTCTGGGATTTATGTCATTGTCTCCACCGTTGGATTGGTCATTTCTGTTGCCTTGTTGGATATCTTCTATATAAATCCATTTCAAGTATATTGCTGGTGGTACAAGGGGCTTCTGTTTGTAGCATGCATGGTTGCAAGTGTCCTCATATTTGGAGGTCTTGTGATTGGATTGTGGCATCTTTGGGAAAGAAAAACTTCAGTAGAGGAGGAATTGGAGGACAATGAAAAGATTGGAATTATTCAACAGAGTGAGATTGGCATGAACAAGAATTCTGGCTGGGAAAAATATGTGAACTCCATACGCTATGGACAAAGACCAAACTTTGGAGGTATGTTTCCGCCCATGATCTCAACTAAAAGGATTACAGAACCGGAATACAATTCCTCAGGATGAACAGACACATGCCAATAAGCAAAATAGAATTTCTTTCCTAACATGCTTACATCCTAAAAGAAGAATGAGTTCCCACATGACATAAAAACTAGGAAATCTGCAACTCCTATTTGTCAAAATTTCTCAAGCTTCTTTGATTACATGTCCCTTTGCAAGGTTTTCATGTGAGTGCAATCAGCCTTCAACTGTGCTATAATCTTGCGTTCCCCAAAGCCCCAGCTAGAGGATCTAAAAAACCCAAAAATATCTGCTATAAGAAAGACAAGCAATTATAGATTAACTGTTAATAGCCATTTTTG
Source organism: Apocynum venetum (assembly GCA_019593545.1). Classification (NCBI taxonomy): domain Eukaryota; kingdom Viridiplantae; phylum Streptophyta; class Magnoliopsida; order Gentianales; family Apocynaceae; genus Apocynum; species Apocynum venetum. Next base: position 42,622 of record SRSM01000393.1, read on the forward strand.
TATTTTCTTCCTATTCTCTGGAGGGTGTTGGAAGATAAAAGGTATCATAGTGCATTATTTTCATCTGTTCTACTTCTAACTTTTTGTTTATGCGTGATTTCCCATGGAATGGCTTCCCTCTATAAGCTTCTGATATAAGAATTGGCTGCAAAAACAACTACAATTTCAAAATAAAGTAACCATTTAGGATCAAGTACATGAAAGAAAGAACATTCATCAGTATCTACACAAGACTCTTTTACTCCATGTTTTTGCATCAGTAAAAAGAATGAGACTTCAATCTTGGAATTGCAATTTCATTGTCTGAAATATCTTCAACTTCCTCTAGTTTCCAACCAAAATGGCCTCTTTTAGTCTTCATTAACTTTGTCTTTTTCATTTGTTACTGCAGAAATCTTCAAATCAGTATCAGACCGTTGGGGAAGTGTAGATATTGGCGTCATTGTGTGTGGACCTTCAACTCTAATGACAAGCGTTGCTAGAGAATGTAGAACAAGCAACTTGAAGAGGAAAAACAATCAGCCAATATTCCATTTCCACAGCCACAGTTTCGATCTGTAGACTCTTATCACCACTGAATATCATACTCACTGGCTCTGGATGTATTGGCCTCAAGTTTGCTTCTTGGTGCAGCTAAAACAATTCTATTAATAATTATAGTATATGCATATATTCCCTGTAAGTCCTTCTAGTACTTTAACCATATATATGTACAGAAAATTCTAGTTTAGCCATAATAATAGCTCCTAGTGTTAAAGTCCACCAAGTGGTTGAGTAAGCCCTCTTCTCATGGTCAATGTCTTTCAATTCACATCTACTACTTAATAGTAACCTGTTCTCTTCACCGCCCTTTCTTTCACTAGATAGTATTTCATGTACTACACAGGATTTTTACTTGAAAGCTTAGTTATGAAGAATGTCAATGAGCATAGTTTATATAGCAATTTCTTCATGTTTCTGCACTGATAAACTATTTTTATTTTATTTTATCTTTTTATTTTATGAAGGGTTCTCATTATTTCAGGGTTGTTGCACTAGCCGTTTGGAGAAAATCCATGGAGAATGTGACCAAATGGTTAGGTTTACAAAATGCATAAACCAAAAATCTTCTTCTAATTTCTATTCCTTGCCAACACTAGAAGAGTTTGGTTTTATTCTCTTGCTTTTCTTTAATCCTGATATTTCTTTAGTTGGAATGAAGTCAAAGTACTAATTACTTATCAAAAAAAAAAAAGAAGTCAAAGTACTAACAAATTCTAGTTGAACCCTTACTCTCTTTTGATTTATGATCATAACTAAAGAATTTCAACTTCATGATTTGCCAGTGAGAGACTTCAACTCATATCTATTTCTTGATTTGAGTGTTCTTTTAACTTTTTTTCCCCCTTCCCGCAATGTTTGGTATAAGCTGGAAACAAATTTTCAATCTCCAGAGTTAATTTCTTTTCACCTCTAAAAAAAAAAAAAAAATTAACCTCTTTTCTTTACAAAACATGAAAAATTACACAAAAAATTATTCTAGAAGTAATTTCACACATATCAAGGAAATAGTAGTTCTAACACTCTTATTTGTTTTGTCTTAAAATATAAAATAAAAATAAAATTTTTATCTTGAAAATAAGAAATAGAAAAGGCAGGAACAAGCCAAATTAGGGGAAAATAAATAAATATTATAGCTCAACCGTCCTCACTTCCAAGGTCGAGTGGCGAGGCTCAATTAGTCATTTCCTCCATCTTTGTTTATGATGGGTGAACCCAACTTTTGATGGTAAAAATTGATAGCCAACTTATAAAAGTAAAGTATTTTAATTTTTGTTTTTAAATTTTCATTTTTATAGCTAGGGTGGCCAGTGTCCACACCACCTTTAGTTATGGAGTAGTTTTGATTTGAACACCCTTTTGGATACCAAGCAGGAACAGGGGGGGGGGGGGGGGGGGGGGGGGGAATGGAGAAGACTCTCTTCTGAATGTTCTTGGAAATGCCAGAAGAGGGAAAGTGAAAAGTTCTTTTTGCTTATGATTAAGGCAACAAAGCCAAGGAATCAATCATGTGGTTGGAGCATATCTCAAGCCATTTTATATGCTTAAAAACTAAGGTTGGCCAAAGTACTACTTTATATACTACTAATAATTCTTCTATTATAGGAGTGATGAGTATAATATTGTATGATATAAGTATAAATATGGTTGGAATGCTAATGTTTGTCTCACTCACTCGGAAAATACATAATTGATGGGGCAACGTTGTTTTGAAATGAATTAGAATATTTTAGAATGAAAAATTTAGGCAAGTTTAATTTATAAGATATTAGTATAACATACATGCTGTGCATTGTGAAAAAATGCAAACTCTTGAAGCATATGATCCATAAAGATTGAATTAATGTAAAAATTTATCTAATAGAATATATACTTAGCTTTAAATTTATTTGCACAAAATGTTCAAATGATGCTTTTAACTTTTTGAAAATATAAATTTTGTATTTGAATTTTTTTCGTTCAAATTTAACATTTCGAATTTTTTTAAGTTCATCATTTACACTTTCATCCAAAATTAGATTATGTTACTATTTACACATGTTAGTAACAAATTTTTGTCCAAATTTAATATTCGAACTTTTTAAAAGTTCCATTTTTGTACTTTTGTCAAGAAATTCTATTATATTATTGTTTGTATATGCCACATCCAATGCAAGTGATTTTTAGAGCATTTTTGTCATTATAAATTTCCAAAACAATGCAACAATTTTCTCTTGTTTTCCATTTTATTCTTCTTCATAATCAATTTACATTAAATTAACAAACTTAAGGTGACTGATAGTAAACGCAAATAAAGTGAGGCAAAAATTATTTTTAAAAAATTAAACTATGAAATCCCACAAGACTAGGAGAAGAAAATGTCACAAATTATTTTGATTGTTTTGACATATGAGTTTTTTTATTGATTTTTATATACTGTCAATTGATTGTTTTATTAGAATTTATTGATTCAATGATGGTTAATTATGCAAAAGAACAAAATAAGAATGAAGAAGAATAAAGTATAAAAAAATTATTACATTTTTTAAATTTTATAAGCTTTACGCAATGACAAAAATACCTCAAAAAGTCACTTGTATTAAATGTAATAGATAGAAACAAAAAAGTCACTTGTATTAAATTTGAACAAAAAAATTGATAATAAATGAAAATGGTAACATAAAAAAAGTTTGAAATGAAGTGCAAATAGTGAACTTTTAAAAAATTCGAATGATACACTTTGACTGAAAAAGTTCAAGTGCAAAAATTGTATTTATGAAAAGTTCACCTACTACTTGAATAGTTGGTTCAATTTATTTTTCTTATACTTATATCTTATGGATCGAAAAAATTATCTTAATTAAAACATATTGTATTAAAAAATAAAAGGAAAAAACATAGGCACATACACATTTGGTACATGAATGAAGTACTTTGGTGATTAATTTACATACTACACACAAAGCTTTGCTTCAAATTATGGTATACCTTTTCTCTTTCTTTAAAAAAAAAACAGTCACACACTACCAAATTTCGTTTGAAAAGTGAATAGGACGTGATGTAGGTCTTGGCCAATAAAGAGAATGAACACAATTTACTTTAAATATTTTACTTAGTTTAACAATTGCCCAAATTTTATGTTACATAAAACTCTTTTTCCTCTCTCGCTTCCTTTTTCTTCTATTGGATGGAAAAAGCTCTTCCCTTTTACTTAATTGGTGGGAATGCTCCCGTTTACCCACTCTATCAATTTCATCATGAAGCTTACTTACTTTGGAAGTAAATTAGGGACTCCTATAACTCTTATAAATAATAATTAGAAGAATCGACAAACATAAATTATAATTAGATAAATTTATTTTTATAATAGTAATATATAAATTACATAAAAAAGTAAGTTAAATTACACAAATTTTATGCAACAAATTCATATTTCATAAATAAATAATTTTATCACTGACTTAATTTGATAATAGAGATTGTCTAGATAATTGATAAACTATTGTCTCCTTTCATTTTTTTGTTCCTAAACTATTTTTCTATACTTTCTTTTTTTGAATTCATTATTAGCTCTTTTGTAAAATAAGATGGTATATTGTTACTTGGCGAGGTGATATCTCTATGAGGTACAATTTCTTAATTTTGTTAATGGCTTTTTAAAAAACAATTAATTATGAAGTCATATTTTAATTATATTTAATATATAAACCCAATTAATGTCGAATTAAATATCTAAATACAAAGCTTTTGAACTTAACAAATATATTCTCCATTTATTCTCAAGACTAAAACAATTTCTTTCTTAAAAAATAATCTAAATACACAAGAAGGACCAACTTGGTTGAACAAATATAAAAGTTAGAAAAATTTGATAACTAAAGTAAAACTACAAATTTGTCGTATTTATTGAAGAAAATGTTTTTCTTTTTTGTGAAATATATCTTCCCTAAGGACCTATATATAATCATCGAATCATCAAATTAAAACAATGATTTTTTATTTATTTTAAATACACTATATTTTCGTTGAAAGTATGATTGAATTATGATATTTTAAATACATTAAGTAAAACACATTTACTAGTCCAATGATTATTGTAAGTATCCTAAGAATAAAAATGATATATTTCTTTTTAAGAAGCATTTTATCCCAACAAATTATAAAAGGACGTGACTTAGAATAACAAACATAAAATACAAAATTCTCAATAGAAAAATTAAAATTCGTAACAAGATCATATTTTTTTTATTAAAAAAACCCTCAATTAAGTCTTCATTGTTGTAAAAATTATAATTTTAAAAATATTGAGCAATGAATTTATGAAAAAAATATTTTTTATTTTGTTGGAAAAATCAATAATTTTTAATAAATTTGAGTGATGAATTTAGACAAAATTATTAAGATAATGACTCTGTACAAAGATAAGAAACTTAATTGACACTTTTGAAAAATTAGGAAAATTGATCGAAATTTTTAAATATTTGTAATGAGGAATTTGATTTTGCCTCATATAATAAATAATTCATTTTTATAAAAATAAATGTTTCTATTTATTTTTTGACATGGAACAAATTGATGCCAAATTTCCTGTAATAAACTATTTTACACCTAAAAGTCCTCAGATAATTCCTTAATTAAAGGAATTCATATTTATTAATGTATATGTGATCCCGTTTTCCAATATATATGTGTGATCCCATTACTAATAATTTTAAATATAATAGAGTTTCTTTTTCTTAATAATTGGATAATGGACTAACTCATTTAAAGTAAAAAAGGAAAACTTTCTTTGATTAATTTATTATATTTCATATGTTCAAAATTAAATTTTATATTTTTATTTTAAAATATTTGAAATTAAATGTTTTAATTTATAAAATAAGTATATTTTTATCTTAAAATTTATTAACAATTTATTAATTTATTTAAAAAGATTTAGATACAAATAAATCATGAAGTGCCCTAAAACTCTTATTAATTTTTGTATTATATAAAAAACAGACATTTAATTTAAATATAAGGAATATAAAAAATAAAAATTTAAATATTCTATTTATCTGATATTAGATATTCACAATTTCATTTTAAGACGTGCGAATTAAATTTACATTTATAAAATAAATATATTTATTATATAAATTTTTACTAAAAACATTCTTAGTTTAAAAAATATTTATATTATTTTTCAAATGATCTTATTACTTACCACATTAATAATAAAATAACTTAATAACATTCTTAAATAAAATAGTTTTTTAAAAAATTAAGTCAAATATTAGCATTAGTTATACTCTATATTTTATACTTATTGAGCATTTATGTACATACATGCATTGATGCGAACGTTAAAAGATTGAGATTAAACTGATAAACTCTTTGACTAATTCAGCAAAAAACGACCAAAAGAAAGGCTTTTGTCTGAAAGTCTAGTATTATACACATATTTCTTACAAGAAAAAAAAAAAAAAAGAAGAAAAGAAAATAGGCATATACCGATTACCGACAACTGTGAAATAATGGGGCACTTGGCACAGCATCTTCCGCTTCTGTCGGTGGAAAAAGAAAGAAAAACAACCATCGCATTCTAAAATCTCCAAAAGCTTCCATCACCTTACGCCTATGCAATTTCCAGCTAATATTTCGACATTTCAATTAAATTCAACACGTGATTCCTTTACGCCTTAGTAATCTTTACTGCACTTTTAACCATTAGGTGAAGAAGAGGAAAGGAAAGAACCCATTTTGCCAATCCAATCTTCCATAGTCAGTCGGTCACAGAGTCTTCTAGGTATAGTTGCAGTACCAATCAAGCAATCCTTCCTTTTTAAATTTTATTTTTTAATTCTTTAATTTACTAATGTAATGAAATCACAGACCCAGAAAGTAGAAAAATATTCAAGATTTATGGCTAAATTCACATGGAAAGTTGCTGTTAAATGATGGGTTTTGTTAAGAATTAGACAGACTGTCTTTGTCTGTTAGTGGACTCATCAGCATCACCACCCACCAAATTGTGTAAATTTTTTTTTTCCTCAAGACAAGTCATCTAACATTAAAGTATTCTACTCAATACTCCTCAAAAACCAGCTCCTTCACACCCCTATATCCATAACTGTGCACCTCCCCTCTTCACAAGCTCAACACATTCACTTGTATGATTCATTTGGTGGGTTTCTTTCAAGAATTGAATTGGGTTTGTAGGAGTGAGTGAAAATGAGTATGTATGGGAGGGATCCGTGGGGTGGTCCGTTAGAGATCAACGCCACAGATTCTGCTACTGATGATGATAGGAGTAGGAACTTGCAGGATTTTGATCGGGCGGCGCTGGTCTCGGCCGCTTGATGAAACTCAACAGAGTTGGCTTTTGGGTCCTGGTGAACAGAAGAAGAAGAAGAATGTGGATCTGGGGTGCATTATTGTTAGCCGAAAGATCTTTGTTTGGACTGTGGGTACAATTCTTGTGCTGGGCTTTTAGCTGGATTTATTACTTTAAATGTTAAGACCGTGCCCAGGCATCATCACCGTGCTCCGCCGCCTGATAATTACACGGGGGCTCTTCGTAAGGCTCTCATGTTCTTATGCCCACGTTGTAAGTAAAGCTGTTGCGCTTTTATCTTTTCTTTTGCTTTTGGTTGATTTTCACATTTTTGTTCATTTCGATTCTGCAGTGTAATAGCATTTCCAGATCTGATTGATT
>SRSM01000394.1:0-40128 GCA_019593545.1 Apocynum venetum
AAAATTATATCTATCACAAGTTATTATCAGTTAATCTTTCTCATTCAAGTGGGATAGATTAATTAAGTTGGGTTTCTTACTTTGTGATACTTACTCTGTTTTGTTTTGCTTCGTATAGGAGAAATAGTTTTCTGGAATAGTTGTTTAAGCTTTAGCCTTTAGATGATTGTTCTTTTTGCTCTTCTGTTCTGATTAGTAACTTGTAGGTTGGTAGTCTGGTCTCTTTTGTAGCTAATAGCCTTGTGGTTCTTTTGCTGGTTAGGTTGTGGTTGGTTATATCTCTTTGGCTTATGCCTATTAATATAATCTATGCCTTTCAAAAAAAAAAAAAAGGAACAGGGAAAAATGAAATAGAGTAACAAAAGAGGAAAAAATAGTAACATCCAAATATCCAACGTATGAAAAGATTCCAAATAATTAAACCGTGTTTGTGTCATGGGATGATAATTATATATAGTATTTAATTCGAAAGTTTTCCAAAAAAAAATTATTGTAATTAAGAAGTTTCATGTTCTGATCTTATCTCATTAAAATAATTATTTTTTTGAGACAATTATTTTCCTTTTATAAACTTAAATTTTTACAAGAAAACAATAAGCCTTGAATAGGAAATTTCTTACACTGATATCATAACTTACCATTAATCTTTTTAAAATTTGTGCAAGACATTTCCTGATATCTTAAAAAAATTTAATAGAACCAACAAATTAAATGCAACCTTCAAAGTGATTTGAAATGTACATGTAATGCCCACTCCTATGTAAGCTATGCATTTCTAGGCAATTTAATAAGCCCATTCTGTATTTTTACCTCAAGCTTATTTTTATCCATATGCTTTTTGTTTCTTTCTTTTAAAAAACGTGAAAAACAATCAAAGGCACTGATTTCAAATGTGAAAAATGAAAAAATATAAAAGGATTGATGTCTAATTTCCACTATTCTTCCTCTGGTAATAAAAGAATAATACTTGGTCTAAATAATGTTATGTTTTCACGTGATTGAGTAGTTATCCCAAATCATGCAAAACATGCCTATTATTGCAAGATAAATAAATAAAAATTCAGATTAATATAATATTTCTTATTTTTTTGACATAAAAAATCAAGAATAAGTTTAAATAGATTAGGAAATTAATATTTCAAGATGTTAGAAAAATACTTTGGCTTTGGATATTTCTGCTAAAATTTTACTTAACTATTTCAAGTTAGTTTTGAATTTTAGGTCATATTTTGTATTAGTTCTTTATTAACTTTGATTAGTATTATTTATTTAGATTATTTATTTCCCATTTAATTTATATTTCAATATTTATAAAATTTCACTATACTATTTCAGGTTATTTTAAATCTTTGGGGAATTTCAGCCTTATTACCTTCAGCTTTGGTTAATATTCATTTTTCTTTTCTTTGTTTGCCATTAAAATTTTATTGCTAACATTTTAAATTTAATTTACTTTTCAGGGCATGTAATTAGTTGTCCCTGTTCTTCAATTCTTTTCTTCTTATTATTTTTATTATATCATAAATTGATTTTTCTTTAGTTTTGTTTTTTTTTTAAGAATATAAAGAAGTTTTTGTAGATGTTTATTTTATGAAACTATCATTAATAATTATACAAAGCCATTATTAATCTATCGCTAAATTTATTGTGCAATTTTAAATTGTTCTAAATTAATATATCGATTCTGTATCCTTTTATTTATAACTTGATAGCTATTGTAAGTTTAAATAGATTAGGAAATTAATAATTCAAGATATTTACAAAATACTTTGGCTTTGGATATTTCTGCTAAAATTTTACTTAACTATTTCAAGTTGTTTTGAATTTTAGGTCATATTTTGTATTAGTTCTTTTATTAACTTTGATTAGTATTATTTATTTAGATTATTTATTTCCTATTTAATTTATATTTCAATATTTCTAAATTTCATTATACTATTTCAGGTTGTTTTTTAAATCTTTGGTGGAATTTAACCTTATTACGTTCAGCTTTGGTTAATATTCATTTTTCTTTTACTTTCGTTTGCCATTAAAATTTAATTTACTTTTTAGGGCATGTATTAGTTGTCCCTATTCTTCAATTCTTTTCTTATTAATTTTTTTATTATATCATAAATGATTTTTCTTTAGTTTTGTTATTTTTGTTAAATAATATAAAAAGCTTTTTGTAGATATTTATTTTATCAAACTAACATCAATAATTATACAAAGCCACCATTAATCTATCACTAAATCTATTGTGCAGTTTTAAATTGTTCTAAGTTAATATATTGATTATGTATCCTTTTATTTATAACTTCTTAGCTATTGTATAATATGGATGATCATTTGACTGGCCAAAAAGTCCTTGCGAAATTTACGACGTCGTGAGAGATATGCTAATTTAAATCCCAAGGAAAAAGGATATCTTTTGTCTAAACAACGTGAGGTTGATTCCAAAAGGAGAAGAAAGATGAAAGTGCAGCTTGAATATTGTGGTTCTATGCAAACTAATGTACCATCTGACGTTTCTTTTGATCATTTGCTTGATCCCCTTGCCTCTAAGCATAGAGGTATTTCTTAGTTGTTTTTATCATCATGGTTTCATTGTGCTTTAGATATGTGCATGTGTTTTTCTTTTATTTTGTTTTCAATAATTTCAAATTTACTTATTTATTTATTTTTATTTTAGGACATCCTATGTTTCTTAATAATGAAATTAATAGAAAACAAGGGATACGAATTTCTGAGCCAACTAATGACAATAGACATGGTTTGTTGCCTCTCTTTTTTTTCTCTCTTTTGTTTGCTTATTATCATTTTTCAAAGAGCAAAAAACTTGTTTTGAATCAAACATGAGCTATCTTTCTTTTTAGATTTAATGGATAAAAGATATCTCCATCAAAGCTCTACACACACAAAACAATCAATTATGGAGTTTTCACTTTATGAAAAATGTATTTGTTTAATAAAGATTATCTCTTCCTCATATGTTAAATAAAATGCACATAAATTTTATATCTTATATTATGTTATTATATAGGATCTTCATCAAGGACAAATCCACAAAATGAACCTTTGCAGAATGTTCATAAAGGTTTTGTTTTTACTTTCTCCCAATGGTGTTTAAACAATGGCCTTACTGCTCTTTGCTATAATAAATATCTTACATATTTTATGTTAGATCAACCAATGATTTGTGAAGGTTGCCATGATATTTTACAACAGCTTGGAGAGAGATATTTCAGGTGTTACAATTTTAATGAATTTAATCTAAAGTATTTTCCAAATTTTCCTATTTATTCAATTTCAAACTTTTCTTTTTATTCTTTTCATAAATTTTTATAGGGTTTTGTCGTTTTATGTGCTGCCTGATGATCCTCTACCAAATGGTGAAAGACCATCTACTTGTTTTGGACAACAACATGATATATTATATATTTTAGCCTTGAGCATTTGAAAATTATTTTTTATCTTGGAACATATATAATATAAAGTGAATATTTTTTCGCAGGAAATACAGTCATTGATCCCACAGCTGCAGACAAATATACATTTATTGGTCTAAATAATATGAAGAGGAAAATAGGTTTTAATTAGCTTTACACCTATTATTTATTCAATTTCTTAATAAACATGGATATTTTTTATACTTGCATGAATTTTAATTTTATACTATTTTATCTTATTACTAGGTAAACGACGGTTGACAAAAACTAAGTGTTTAGATTCAATATCAAAACAATCTTCTGTGTTGCGCAATCGTCCTAATTGTCCTTATTGTGGTGCTAAAAAGTTTGACTTAGAATCTCCCACATTTTTTTGTTCGGCTGGTGAAGTTATTCTACATGAAAATAGATTACCTGACATCTTGATTGAATTATTTACATCTTCGTCTGAAGAAGCTATATCCTTTAGGACATATATGCGAACATACAATAATCTTTTTGCTTTTACTTCTATGGGTGTCAAATGTGATAAATCATTGTCCAAAAGGAACAAAGGTATTTATACTTTCAAAGTTCAAGGACGGGTTTATCATTTCATTAATGAGCTTATTCCAGCTGGGGGTAATGGGCTATTCTTACAGCTGTATTTCCATGATACTAATCATGAACTTCATAATAGAATGATCACTTCAGACAGGTTCACTGAGAGTGTTGTGAAGATTATGAAAGTCATGGAAGAAAATCCATATGCAAGTTTTTTCAGAAGCTTAAAAAATATTCATAATTTAGACTCTTTTGATATTGTGATAAAATGTCATGCCGGAGAAGATCAAAGAATGCATAACCGCCCTACTGTTTCACAAGTTGCAGTTTTGTGGATTGAGGGTGAACAAGACGGAGAAGGATATGGTAGGTATATTCGAGTATTTACTAAAGAGGAGGGTAGTCATATTGTAAATTACTATTATGGTTGTTACGATCCGCTCCAATATCCATTGCTTTTTCCTTATGGAGAGACTGGTTGGCATGAGGGTATTGAAAGAAGTTCAAAAACTTCTGCTAGCAAAAGAAGGAAACTCAATAAAAAGGAATCCATTGTTGATCCAAAAAGAGCAAAAAATGTTGATGATTTACTTCAGATTCAAGAACAAGGTTTGTAATACATTTCTTTTAAGTTTAACTAATATTCTTTAATTTATAAAAAATTTCCATATCATTTCCTAATTTTTTATACTCCACTTTCTTTATTGCAGCTTCAAAGAAAAAAACTGAGCGAAGGAAATATGTTTCTTTGAAGGAGTATTATGCTTACAAACTCCACATGCGCTCCAAAAGTCCATCTCTACTTTTGCAATCAGGAAGATTATTGCAACAATATATTGTTGATATGTATGTCAAGCTTGAAAGTCAACGTTTGGATTTTCAGAGAAATAGACAAAGTCAAGCTCGAATTGAACAACTACAAGGTCTAATGGACAGTGTTGCTACTGGTCAAGTCAATAGTTCTGAAGTGGGAAAGAAAAGCATACTTCCAGCCTCATTTATTGGTGGTCCTAGAGATATGAAGCAAATATATATGGATGCAATGGCTATTGTTCAGAAATATGGTAGGCCAGACATCTTCTTAACAATGACGTGTAATCCAAATTGGCCAAAGATAAAAGAAAATTTGTTGCCATTTGAAGAAGCACAAAATCGCCCCGATTTAATTGCTAGAGTGTTTCATGCAAAACTACAACAACTTAAAGAAGAGTTGTTAAAAAAGAAATTTTTGGAGAAATTGCTGGCTACACATATGTGATAGAATTTCAGAAGAGAGATTTGTCACATGCTCATTTCCTTCTCATAATGAAGACTCAGTCAAAAATAATTTATGTTGAATCTTTTGACAAATATGTTAGTGCAGAAATACCAAACAAAGAGCAATTTCCGCACCTTTATAACATGGTATTGAAGCACATGATGCATGGACCTTGTGGGCAGTATAAACCTGACAATATTTGCAGGAAGAAAAATGGCAAGTGCAGGAGCAATTATCCTAAATTTTTTTGTGAAGAAACAACACAAGGCAATGATGCTTATCCAACTTATAGGCGCAAAAATGATGGGAAAACAGCTATTATTCATGGAGTGAAACTTGATAATAGATAGGTAATTCCATATAACCCTTACCTTTTAGCAAAGTTCAATTGTCATATTAACGTTGAAATTTGTTCTGGCATTCGAGTTGTGAAATATATATACAAGTACATTCACAAAGGACATTATAAGATGAGTTTCAATGTCAATTATGTTGATAGATCAACTACAATAGATGAAATTCAGCAATATCAGTCTGCCAGATGGGTATCTCCACAATAAGCTGCTTGGAGAATTTTTAGATTTCCTTTAGCTGAAATCAAACCTTCAGTGATTCATCTGCAATTACACCTAGAAGATGAGCAGCCTATAAGTTTCAAAAGAAATGATAATCTCAACAATGTCTTGAGAAATACTTTTTGCCAGCAGACAATGTTAACAGAATTTTTCGCAATGAATAGGCGATTCTCATAAATTAGAGACATGAAGTGTACCTATAGAGACTTCCCAGAATTTTTTGTTTGGGTACCTAATCAAAAGATATGGAAGTTTCGTTCTACCAAAGATGTGATAGGAAGAATAGTTGCAGCAAATCCGGCAGAAGGTGAAAGATACTTTCTTCGTTTGCTCCTTTCAAATGTTAAAAACCCTACATCATTTATGGATTTAAAAACTATTGATAGAAAAATTGTTTTGACATTCCGTGAGGCTGCAGTTCTTAGAGGTTTGTTTATTGATGACTCCAGTCAAGAATGGTGCTTGCAAGAAGCTGCAGTATACCACATGCCTTGTACTTTTAGAAGATTATTTGCATCTGTATTAGTTTATTTTACTCCAACTAATCCAGATTTGCTTTGGGAGAAGTTTGAAACATCATTGTCAGAAGATTATGCAAGAAATGCTTCATTATCAAAGCAAGAAATTACAACAATGGTATTAAATAATATAGCTAACTCACTTCAATCAATGGGTAAAGATATCAATAGCTATGGATTGGTATCCTATGTTCTAGATTTTGACAGTAACTTAATAGATATCAGAGACATTTTAGCTGAAGGGAGTATTGTTGTTTCTGATGAAGATATTAGCCTTATTCGGAAATTGAATATTGGTCAGAAAGTTGCATTTAATTTGATATTAAATAAAGTTTACAAAAATGAACCAGCTGCTTTTTTCATTGATGGGCCAGGTGGAACAGGAAAAACATTTTTGTATCGGTCTCTTCTTACTAATATAAGATCAAAAGGTTTTATTGCTCTAGCTACAGCAACATCAGGTGTTGCGGCATCAATTTTGCCAGGTGGGAGAACAGCACACTCACGCTTTAAAATACCAATAAATGTTGTTGAACAGAGAAGTTGTCATATTAGCAAATAGAGTGGTCTTGCTTTATTAATAAAAGATGCTAAATTGATCGTTTGGGATGAAGCTCCAATGGCTACAAAAGAAACAATTGAAGCACTTGATATATTGCTAAAGGACTTGATGGATTCTGAAATATTGTTTGGAGGCAAAATTGTTGTCTTTGGTGGAGATTTTCGACAAGTTTTACCAGTTGTTCCTAAAGGAAGGAGAGAAGATTTTGTCAATGCAAGTATGATAAATTCATATATATGGCCTCATCTACAACAAATAAAACTCACTGAAAATATGAGAGCAAGATCAGATCTACATTTTGCAGAATTTTTGCTAAGGATTGGTGATGGCATTGAATCTACTTATTCAAAAGGCAAAATTATTCTTCCAGATTCAATGTTGGTGCCATTCACCAATGATCAAGATTCTTTGGATCAGCTTATAGATCTCACTTATCCAAATCTTCTAACAAGTTTTGAATCTGCTACTTCTACTATTAATCGTGCAATTTTGACAACAAAAAATGAATTTGTTCATTCTATTAATGCAATGTTAATAGCTAAATTTCCTGATCCATTCACTGAATATGTGAGCACTAATAAAACAATTGATCCAACACAACAAGTAGAGTATGAAGATATGTTAAATTCTTTGGAATTGAGTGGTCTTCCTCCTCACAGATTGACTTTAAAACCAAATTGCCCAATCATATTGCTTAGAAATTTGAATCCGTCTCAAGGTTTATGCAATGGCACTAGATTAATTTGTAAATATTTAGATGATAATATTATACATGCTGAAATTGCTTTTGGTGAATTTTCTGGTAGATATGCATTTATTCATCGTATTAAACTTACACCTTCTGCTAATGAAAATTGTGGAATTACTTTTGAAAGAATTCAATTTCCTGTTAGATTATGTTTTGCAATGACAATAAATAAAGCTCAAGGACAAACATTAGATTTTGTTGGTATATACTTACGTGAACCAGTTTTTTCACACAGACAGCTTTATGTTGCATTATCAAGAGCTAAAAATGCTGATTCTATAAAAATATTGATACATCCTCATATTGATTATGATGAATTAAGTAAATCAAATATAAATATTGTTTATAAAGAAGTTTTTACATATGTTAATATAGAATCAAATTAATTGATTTTTTTTTAATGAAAGTTAATTGATTCATATTATGAACTTCTTTTTATTACCCATTCCACTTTAATGACCAAGGAAGACTAACGATGATTCAAGGAGCTTAGTTCATTTGTGTATAACTTTGTTTTATCATCTTCAATCTTATGTATGATTCTAATCATATTCTTATTTGTTACTCCATTTCAATTCTTAATCAATAAAATATATAAAATTATGTGTGTATATATATATATATATATATATATCTTATTTTGCTAATAGTTTGTCTTTTTTTAATGCAGAAAAATGGAGAGACCCTATATGCCTATAAAAATGATCACTCAAAGAACCAACAACTAGACTGCCAAAGTTCAAGTTTTAGAAAGAACAAAATCACAAACATCTAAAAAAACAGCACGAGTTCCTGTGAAATTTCAGAAGTTGTGCCTTTTGGATGAAGATGTAATCAACTCTTTTACTTCCTTAATATATATTTTTCATTCATATATATATATATATATATATATATATATATATATAATGCTAATTAAATAATTGTCTTTTATTTGTTTCTAATTACAAGGCGATAAAATCCAAGCAATTCTCTATGAGAATTCCTTCAATTTCTTACGAAGCAAGCTAAAGCCTGGAAAAAGATATTATGTTTCAAATGCAAAAGTCAAGTTAGTGGATGTAAACTATGCAAGTTATGTTGGAGAGTTATCATAGACTCTTGATGCAAAAGCATTGGTAAGAAATCTCAGAACCAATACCACCGATGTTTCCAGATACGTTTAACTTCTTAGCTATTTCAGATATACATAAGCATATTGAAACCAATGAGCATCTCAGTAAGAATTATCATTACAAGTTCATAGTATTACTTTATTTAGTATCATATCATTGCATATTATTTTTTTATACATATTCATCGGTACATTTCAGATATATACGGTGCAATTGTGTATGCTTTTCCAAAACGAAACTTGCTAGCAAATGCTGAAAAATTACCAGCAAGGGAATTTGTTTTGATAAATCAAGAGTAATGGTTTTCTTTATTTAATTTCAGATATGCTCTACATAAATAATATCTAATGATATTCTATGTTATTTAATTAAGTGCTATTCTTATTTGCTTAGGAAAAAGCCAATCACTCTAACATTTGGGCAGAATTTGAATATGAAGAAGCATTAACTCTTGCACAACAAATACGATCATTTCCTATCATCGCTGCACTTAACATCAAAGTCAGCTGTTTTCGAGTTAAAAACATATATAATCTATCAAAAATATATTTAATTCTTCAACACTTATAATTTTATTTTACAGGAATAAGTTTATCAACAAAGCATCAATCTACATTGATCATTGATCCACCAATTCAGCAAATTGCTCCACTTAAAGCTTGGTAATAAAATTCTATCCCATTACATATTTATTTTATTTTATTTATTTAAATAACTCAAAATATATTTCACATTAAAGGTGTGCTCAAAATCGTCAAGAAATTCAGAGACTTATTGCAGAAGAAGCATATAAAAATATGACCTTGCTACTCCCACCTCATGTGGAAGAAGACATCCTATCAATCTTTGATCTCTATGCCAAACAAACAGTAAGTTATTACTCTTTTTCTCTTCCTTTTGCATAATCTTTTTTTCTCATGTTATCAAATATTACAAAGTCAATAGTCATACATTTACAACTCAAAACTTACATTTTTCAATCAGCTAAATAACATAAATAGTTTATAGAATAAAGATTTTACCAAATTGTCAAAACATCAAAACACAATTACATAATAGCTACATTTCTAGCCTTTTCTTTCTTTTGGCATTGGTTATTTGGAATTTTAAATTTTTTTTAGAGGTCTTTAGGAGTTAATTGAAAACACAAAATCAATATTTGTTTTTGGATGAAATGATCAGCACTAGAGTTCTTTGTTCTTCTTTTCAACATTTTTTTTCACTTGATAAATTCTTCTTTTCAATATCTTATATTGAGCGAATTAGGGTATATGTTTTAATTCTTTGTTCTTTTATCTTCAATATCCTCTGTTAAAATTTTGTTTTCTTTGATATCCATTTTGATTTTTAGCTTTAAAGAATGATTGATTTCAGAATTTCCAGTATGTCAGATTTTATTTTCTTCTATGCTCTTTTTGGTGTTTTGCTTTAAATAAATATGTCTATTTTCTGCTATTATATGAAGCTTCTTGATTGTATCCAAGATGTTTGTTTTATCTTCTATGTGAAAATATTATTAGTCATTTGTTAATGATCTGTCAACCAATGTTCTTTTTTTTTCTTTCTTTTTTTACTTTTTCATATTCTTTAGTAGAGATTTATAATTCTGAGAATACAAGTTCTCTTATCTTCAATTTGTTGTCTGGTTGCAATGTTCTTGATGATATATATATTTTTAAAATTTCGGCTTTGGTAAGTTCAAAATTATATTGCCCCCTTGCTAGCTTATGGTGCTATTACCTTTTATGAGTGATATTTATTTGAGCTATTTGCTGAAATGGAAGATTAATTTTATTTATGACTACTTTATTGGATTTTGTTTGGTGGGGATTTGGGCCAAAATCTACTAGAAATTCTACTAACAGTTTAGGGTCTTCAACTAATTCAAAAGAAGTGTTGGAGAAAACAAAAAGTTATATCAGCTAACAATTTTGGACTAACAAAAGAAGTCATTTTCATCAAATGAATTTGTACTGAAATAGAATGTGACTAAAAAACTATTCCATAGATCAAGGAACTAAGAGTTTTGCAGCAAATGCTTTGTCATATTATGAAGAACCCATAACACCTAACATAAAAGAACTTTAATTAGAATATGAAATTTAGTTCGTGCTTTTTTATTTTAAGTTCATTCAATTTTCTTCTTAGTTATCAAATTAGCTTCTTTACTTACTAACATTGGATTTTGCATTTATTTACTACAAACAAAAACAGAAACAAGGATTTTGGATTCGAGCCACGGCTAAACTCACTCAACCTAATCAAACATTTGTATACAAGTCTTGTCCATATTGTATGAAATCTCAACGTTTCGAACCAGGATGGCCCACAACATGCACATTTTGTGAAGAACCAATTGAAGTGGAAGCAAGGTATTCTTCAACCTATTACATTTGAAAACAATTTCATACAAAAAATTTGAATTTATTCTCAAATAAATGAACTTTTTCTTCAATTCCTACAGGTTTTGTCTTGAAATTAGATTAACTGATGCAACAGGAACTTTGGATGCTGTACTTTTCTCACCAAATGCTGAAAACTTCATTCCTTTTAGTGCAAAACACATCTATGAGGAAAAAAACTGTAAGTATATATTCAAATATATTCCACTTGCTTTAATATTTACTTAACTGAAAAGTATTATTTCATTTCCTAGGATGAAGTCCCATTCTTAATTATGCAAGATGCAGTTACTGGAATTGAGATGGACTCTTTTGTTAGAGAATCATCCACATTTGAATCTCAATCAAACACTTATTCTCAGCAATTTGCTCAAAAGAAGTACAATATCATTGTTGCTCATAAATTGATAGCTACACATCTACCATCCAAGTCTTCAGATCAACCAAGCCAGCAAAAAATTCTAAGCCAAGAAGATTCCAGTTCTAATTTTCAGTTTACAACTCCAGAAACTCCATTTGCAAAAGAGAAAAAAAGAGCTGCTGAGAAAGATCAAGATACAATTGCTCTAAAGAAAAAACTTTGCAAAGATGACTAAACAATCAAAAGACTAACAATAGTATATGCAAATATTACTTTAGTTTTGAACTTCTTGTAACTGGTTTTTCTTGATAATCTCTTTGGTTTTGAACTTCTTGTATAATTCTCTTTAGTTTTGAACTTCTACTAAATGACTTGAACTTCTTTAGTTTCTAATATGTTTTCTTGTAATTCTCTTAGCATCAGTACACACAAAGTATTAGGGAATTATACTTTGCACAAAAGTCTTGATGCAACATGGTCACAGTAAACAATTAGGATGAAATTTGACTTTAGACTCTAAAAAAATTGCAAAAGGAAAAAATGTTAAAGGACAATGCTGTCTATTCAAATATAAATAATTTACTTACGCTTTTATAAATATAAGAATTTGATTTCTAATAAAAGATATTCTAACATCATCTAAATTTTAAAAAAATAATCTAAATTAATGATATTATTTAACAATGCTCCAAAATTTATTACTCCAATATCTTTTATAAAATATTTAATTATTACTCTAATGCCTGGCAGCCTGCTCCTTGGAGCAGGCCAGTCTACTAGTATTTATAAAAAAGCATTATGACATTACCTAAGCAGGTTGCAATATTTAAAAACTTGAAACGTGCATTTCATCTTTCCAATGAACAAATTCTCTCCTATTCAAATATCATTCTTAATTTTTCAACTTATTCAAATTTGCATACACTTGATCCAGTGAAAATGTGGAAACCAAAATTATAAAGAGATTCAATTAATTAAGAACCCTGCAGTTCCTTCGAATCTCTCCATTTGCTCCTGTAAGCGGACTGATGTTACCCATCCTCACCATGGCAGCAGCAAAATCACGTCTGAAAGTAAAAATATTGTTACTATAAGTTCTAACCAAACCATCTTGAGATCCACCATTGAAGAGTTCTTGATCTGAGTGGAGAAGGCCACGTTGAGCCACAAGATTCCGGTAGTAATTGTTGTCAAATAATGCTGGGGTCTGATCAAGGGGAGCCAAATTAGTATCACCGCCTGTAGTTGGACAATTAGCTCTTCTAATGGTTGCAAAAGTGGCATCAATGTTGGTTTCATTGTAGATACGAGTTCTAAATGTAGGACATCTTGCAAAACCAATGGCATGGGCACCGGAAAGAGCAGTCATGTCACGAGCGCTCAGACCTTTGGCAGAGAACATAGAGATTAGGGTTGAGAGGGGAGCAAATGGAGAAGGGAGTTCGCTGTTTGCGCCACTCAAGCTTGCTGTTCTTGCATCTCTACGGCCAAGTGGTACTGTCCAAGATGGTCCTCCAAGCTACAGCCAAATGTCACCATGTGGTTAGCAACTATATATACATTTGTCAGATTTAAACTAAAATTATGAAATGATTTCAAATGCTTGTCCATCTCTAATTCATTTCTAGCATTTAGCAAATGCTAAATTTGTTAAATATTAAATTCAAATAATTTCTATCAGTAAAAAAAATTAATTTGATTTGATTATGTAAAAATTTAACATGTTATCAGAACAAGGAGTCTCGTGCTCAAATTATACTTTCACTCCTTAAAAATATATGTGGCATATTATTAAAAATTTATGATTAGTCCATACATGATGAGTCTGTTAAATAGTAAAATTTAATTTTCACTTTATCATCTAAAAATGTTAGTACAAAATTGACATGAACATTTGACAAAAGTAAAACCAATTTACCCAAGGAATATTTGAAATTGAGCTATCTAAGCAGAAATACTCTAATATTCTAATCTGAAAATGGCATATTTATTGAATGCTTCATTGTTACCAAAACAGTTCCATCTCTTGCTGCTAAAGCGAGGATATCTGCACAAGAAACCGTGCCATTACAAGCGGCTTCAACCCGAGTTTTAATGGCGTCAATTACTTCAAACCCTCTTGCTGAGTTTCGGTTCGGGATTGCATTCTTTTCTCCAATGAGTGTTGGCGTGTCGTCCAGGAGTACGGATGCATCACAACCCTAAAGAACCAACAGTACCACTGTTAAAAACTACTTACAAAGGTAATAGAGAATACAAAAGTATATTGATGAAGAAATGCAAATTAGGGCTCTTACATTGACGAAGCAATCATGAAAGAACAAGCGAAGGATTGATGCACCAATCCTCCGTTCTCTGCTAACTGCCTGTATCATAGCACTGCGAACAATTGCTTGAAGATTACGGCATGTTAAATGATAGAAAGTTGGTGATAGTTGTGCATTGGCAAAGCAAACAAGTGATGATATGAGAAGAATTGTTACAAAGAAATTGCTTAAGGAAGCCATTGAACTAAAGAGAGATTATAGCTAGCAAATAACTTATCAAAATATTGCAAATTCTTGGATGATGATTTCATTTGCATGCATGAAGATATTCTTTATATACAGAGACAAAGTAAGCAAAGCTTCATAATTGAATGGGATTTTCAAACTTTGCTGCTCAAGAAACGCGTCAGTTAAGAGTTTACTTTGATTGGGAGGATTCATGGAGAAACAAAAAAGAAGAATATAGGGAAAAAGCTGGAAATCCATAAAATGAGAGTTGACTTGTTCTCTATGTCAAACATGCAAGAAAAATTTGGCAAAGATTGTGTGACTTTTCCCGAAGAGGTGCCCACTACTAGTAATGTTCTTTGTAGTTTATCTCCTTAATTGGACGTATACAACAATATAGTGTTAGTTGACTTTGTTTTATCTGCAATTTGTAATTTTGTATAGATGGGAAAAAAACTTTTAATGTGTTCGTAAGAAATTTTGACTATTATTTTCGGCATATTTGTCTTCCCAATAACTTAAAATAAGATTAAGAAGCAGAAATTGGACGTGAAGAATGTGAGGACACATTTATTCTTGGATTAAAAATGTTCAACAACTCCACCGGCAAGTTTGTTTAATTTCTTGAAATGATTCCATTCGACAATCCCTTCGTTGGTTTCATGATTCACTGGTTGCTTTCTTTCTTTTTTCTCCTAAGTTGCATCTTAGTTCCTTTTTCATTTTCTTTTTTGAATTTTTGGCTCTGAAATTAGAAAAGCGCGATATATTAGACGTTATATATCAGCTTATGCATGGTCCATGGACTGATTTCAGCAGGATTTATCCAACAGTAGGCATATCATTTTCTCCTGCTTATATTAGGCTAGCACATAAACTGGCACCATTGCTTTTCCACTTTGAGTATAAATTTTCCAGTGTATGGAAGACTAGTTGTTTTATCAAATGTTTTTCAATTGATAACATTGCCAATTAGTCTTTAGTCAGCACACACTCTTAATCTTTTACTCTCAAATTCAACTTTACTTGTACTGCAAATAAAATGGCAATAAACTTCAAGATCAACAATAATATTGTCAATTGAAGTAAAAATTTAATTTACATTTTAATTTAATATTGGAAACTTGTAAATTAAACACAAAATAAAAAGCAAACCATACCTTATTAAACTCAGAAATTTTTCCTTGGAAATTCGAACCTTATAGACTGTATAATTATATAGGTGATCCTAAAGAAACGTCTAAAAACGGTAATTAGAGTTTGGACGACATAGAAAGGTGATCTTTGCACATTTTTCCATTACAGTTCCACTTCATTTAATTGGAATTTTTAGTCCTTCATCTTTTCACATATCACCTAATGAGGTCCTTTTTGCAAAATTAATAACATAATTTCATAATCATATTAAAGAACTCAAAAACTGTTACAAATCGTATCTACTAAAACCTACAAAAGTATAAATTGACAAAAATAGTTAAATATAAAAATATAAATTCTGACCAAATTAAATAACTAGTAAAATGCAACATAACATTATGGGTTTTCTCTTAGGCCATGATGCACTAAATTTTCACTCTTATGAGGAAACCCCATAAGGTTAAGTTGCATTTAACCAATTATTTAATTTGGTTGGAATTCATACTTTTTTGTTTAACTATCTAAATTTTTGTCAACTTGTACTTTGTAGGTTTTAGTAGATATGATTTTCCAAAAACCCTCAAGTTCTTTACTATGATTATGGGATTCTATCATTAATTTTGCAGAAAGGACCACATTGTGTGATATGTGAAAAGATTATGGACTAAAATTTCCAATTAAATGAAGTGGGACTACATTGGAAAAATATGCAAAGATGATGGACCAAATATAACAATTTTTCTTAATGATTATCGAATTTCGGCATAATTTCGTCGGAAAAATCATATTAGGTGATATGTGAAAAAATGAGAGACTAAAAATTCCAATTAAAATAAAGTGAGACTATATTGGGAAAAAGTGAAAAAATAAGAGACCAAATCAGACAATTTTCCTTTATCTTTACTTGGCGAATACAGATATTTTGAAATAAGGGCATTATGTATGAAACGATTTGATTAGGGTTTGGTTTGGTTGTTGGGTGGATGATTTTATCAACTTGAGGACCACACCTTAAAATCAAAAGCATGATTATATTAAAAGAAATGAATCTAGACCTAACTAATTAAGTGAATATTTTAAATTGTGGTCCATTCCGTTTCTATACATTTGCCATAGAAAAGAGGAGATAGTAGAAAAGTTCTTCAAGAATCTTTATAGGATTTCGGACTACAAAAAACAAAGACCGAAAGGCAAATCATATGTGCTCCGATCTTTTATTTTAATATTATTTATCTCTCTTTTCTGTCCTTTTTATAATAACAGTTGTTTATTAAATTAATGATAAGTGTACACTAAACAAATTCATCCTACCTCTGGTTTATATAGGTTGTCAAGGTATTCTTAATTCGAAAAGGTACAACTTTGAACTTTGAAAGTTTTTTTTGTGTAATTGACAAATTACTATATGCGATAGACATTATAAGATGTAAAGTTGTAAACTACTCCGTGAATGATGATACAATAAAATGATGTATGTATATGCAATGATGTACTTACTCTATAATGATAAATATAGACACACTTGTTTGTATTCATCATTGTAGGATTGTTATAAAAAAGAAATTACGTCAATCATTCTAATTCTAATTAGGAGCTATTTCTAATGATAACGTCAATCAAACAAAAATCATAATAAATTATGTCAAAATCAGATCAAATAAACCTTTAAAATTAACTTTAATACAAATTTTAAAATTGATTACTCTAGTCTAAAGTTTGAAGTAACCCATCTGGTAAGTGGAAGCCCTTGCTCTTGCTCAGTTGCGTACTCCTCGTCTGCCTATCTCACCGTCCTTGATTTCATATTTCAATTCCTTACCTACATCTTTCTTTCTATCCATAGGTCGGCTTCATGCAGGGATATTGGTGCTCCTTGTGGTATGTCGTTTCGGTGGGTTGCTCCTTCATTTGTCTTTTCCACTTGTCATATTTAACTTTATGATACATTTATCTTTTGACTTTTTCTTTTAAAATTGTTTAACTTTCTAACTTGTTTATCCTTACATTTATCCTTCCTTTGTTAGCCTCGATGAGGCATGAAAACTTTCAACACTTTGTGCATCAAAAATGAATAAATTAATTGTAATGTCAGACTTAACTTTTTCTTATCATGAGAGCTCATCGGAGATGCTCTATAGTAAAATTAGAAAATATGCATAGAAATAGAAGCATCGTGTGAAACTCAGTATGTGCTTGGCTAGTTTGTACCTCATTGTACAATCTCAATTCAAATATTCAGAATATAAATTACTAATTACTTATACAAAACAAGAAAATGAGAGGAGGAAAAAAAAAGGAAAATTTATCTTCCCCTTTGTAAAGCCTTTTCTGCAGTGTCTATCTCTTCCAAGATTCTTTGCCTTCTCTTAGTAGGAATGGGCGCCGTTGGGCCAAAGCTAATATAATGGCCGGAAACGGCATTAAGTGCCGAGTAAATATCCCGGAAAGAAGCCCGTCCCAGAAGGGCTTTCTCTCTTCTATACTTAGCCACCCAAGAATTAGATGTTTCTCTAAGATCAGCCACTGCAGTAGATATGTTAGGATCAGTTTTTTCCATGGTGATCGTGGTTCTTACCTTGCTGATAACTTGTTCAGACTCCTTTACATATTCCTCATCCGAAGCTGCCCATGCAGAGGTCACAGTGGTGAGCATTAATGCAGGTGTGGCAATTCCGGCAGCCAGCGATAAAAGTTCACGGCGGCTGGTGTATAGCGTAGTGGCGGTGGTGGTGGCTACATTGTTGTTAGTGGTAGTGGGAGGGGTGAGTTTTGACTTGATTGGAGTGTGTGGCTTTGGAGTGGCAGTGGTTGGAGTGATTAGAGTTGGGGAAGCCATGGCTGGGGGTAGGGAGGAAAGAGAGCGTGTATTTGTGTAAAGGAAATTGAAATAGAGGATCTGATTTTTGCCACGTTGGCTTATCTTCTTATCACAAATAAAAAGTTTATGGATGAGAATAGATCCAAGAGATTTTCGGATGATTGAAAGTGGCATGAGTTGGACTACCAGACCAGGAAGGACACATAAGAATTTACTGTTCTTTTTTCTTTTTCTGTTTTTTTTTATAGAAAGATTATATTGTTCTTGAACAGAAGGGAAACTTGGCATTTTTTGAATTTTCTAGTGATTGGGTACTTTTTTATATAAGTAATTTCATTTAAAAAATAGATAAATTACACAAATGAGATTAAAGCAAATGCTAACAAAAAATCAATCACATTTTAAAACAAAGTATTTAAGTAAGTACAATAAGCCAAAAATAGAATAAACAAACATTTTGTAACGTTGCCATTAGCGTTTTTATTGCCATCTTAAGAAAATACATGATACAATTTTTTTATAAAAAATACATGAAAATTGATTCGAATTCATGATTTTTACAGAAAAAAAATGAGATCAGTTCATCAACTAAAATGAACTTATCGTCTATACATTCTTAAAAAATAAATAAAAATCTTAAAAAAAGACCAAGCTCGACGGCCTTTGTGACTGTTCTCCTTTAGACTATACAAATCATGAGTTCCAATTTAGGAACACGTTTCGCCCAGACCGGTTAGATGGGCCCGAAACATGGTAATATAAGATTATAAATGTTGGACTGTGAATCAATTGGACTTGTGTAATATAAGTTTCTTTTATTTTAAACGCTATTGGTCTTAAATCCTTAAAATTGGGCCCGATATTTAAAGACACACCCATCCCTATGCAGGCCATTGGGCTAATTTGGCCCAAAATTATAAATAAATAAATAAAAGAAGAAAAGTTATGCCAATGCTTTTAATTATGAGATAATTTTATCATTTTTTGTGTTATTATAAATAACACAAAAAAAATTTCAAATACATAAATTATATTGCTAAGCAGAATAACTAATACTATATTTATCTAGAAATATAATCACAAGGCCCACTTTTACACATATTAATAAACATTTTTTCTTAAAATATTCTTAATTATTATGTCTTGCAAATAAGAAATATAAAATAAATTTATTTTGAAAATAAAAAAATATAAATATTTTGTCCTGAAAATAGAAAGATGTGAAATGATAGATAAAAATAAATAAGAATAATATTAAAATCTTATAAAAAAAATAATAAAAAAAGTCATCCAACAACTTATATTTATGAACGGAGAAGTAAGTAATACAACAAGGGTTCTGTTTCTAAATAGAATTTCCCAAGTTCGTGAAGTTGCCTGCCCGCCTACTTTTGCTCATATTTTTCATTCTATATATGTGTATACAAATAATAATTTACCCTCCAAGTATATATTTATATGTATATATCTCTGTTACAAACATTGGCTTATCATTGCCAAAAGCAAAATTAAAATAGAAAACATGAATACATACTCCAATATATCAATGGAAAAGTTTCACCAAATAAATAAATGATGTAGTATTGACATGCCAAAACCAACCATAAAATGATGCGGGCCATTTGATGTTAGGTTCTTTGCTGGATTCATATGTATGAAATGAAAAATATTAATACAAAGTGTCCTTTTGCTCTGCTGGGATTTGAAGCACATAAATACTGCCAGATCAGATCAGCTTATGTGTTTGCTCAAAACTAAAAATAAAAAAATAGTGTAAATCATTTGAATTTGAATAAAATGTTTGACTCAAAACAAAAATAATTTTTTTTTACTTCAAAACTCAGCTTATGTTTGAATTAATATACTCAAGCATTATGGATCCAATCAAGATGCCAAGTAGACAATAAAACTTTGATGAGAGAGAAGAAAAAAAGTATCCATCTTAAGTTTGAATTATAGTAAAAAAAATGATTAAATTGGAAAATTAAGTCAAATTTATATTATCAATCAAATCCCTTTAAAACATAAAACCCTCTTACACAAGCTTGATTAATACTACCTTAATATAAATCGCTTTAGCTTTATCCACATATATTACAAATTATTTGAGCGTAAGCATCTAATATCAATTTTCATTTTCTGAAAAGAAGGACATTAGGAAAATATTTTTAAAAGTATCATAATTATATTTTTTATCCTAATATATTTATAAAATAATTAATATTTTTATATAAAAAATTGGTGGTGAATGATTTATATTTAAACTCAGTATTAGGAGTTATTCCAGCGATACCCTCAGGCAAAATGGTTATGGACCAACGAATCCATTGATGGCTAAATTAATCCAATATAATTAAGGTTATATTATCCAAAAAAATGCATAATTATCTTCAAGCACAAAAAGGGTGCACTTCTGAAAACATCAATACGTAATAATGATTCCTACGCTTCTAAAATACGCAATTTTCATTAGTTTGCAAAGTTGCATGCACGCTTGTAAAGTAGAAAATTTCGAAGGACATTTGCCTTTTGCAATTATGATATGTTTGCTATTTTCTTCATGATTATAGAAACAATTAATTGAATATATTAGTCGAATGTGTTCTTAATCTTTGTAGAACCTATTCATTGAATACCTTCTCCTATTTTCAATACGTGCAAAATTTTACATTTAGTGTATTTACTAAATGCTTTATCAAGAAGGAATGTATCTATATATATAATGTGTTATCAAGAAAATACCTTTACAAAATGAATCTTTTCTGTAAATAATTCAAATTATTTATTCTCATTTAGGATTAAATATGTCAAAGACCATAAGGATGCTTAAAATCTATTGCTTGAACTCATTCGGTGATTTCTTTTTATAATTTTTTTTTACTTTGTATGAGTTAAGTATTTGATCGATAAATTATTAAATTAATCTAAGGTTTGGAAACATTGGTAGCGATTTAAAGTAGTTTGTTTTTTTTAAAAAAAAAAAACAAGGTATTTAAGATGAATCATTCAAAACAGTTGAGATTACATCATATGGAAAAGAAAGATGCCATTCTTGAGGAATAGGAGATGAAATTCCCACATGAGCTAATATATGGACAGACCTATTCCCTTCTCTTTGAATATGAGATACATTGTAATAATCAAATGCAAATAGAAGATCACTTGTAAGTTTAATCATATGCCCAATAGAAGATAAATCATTGTTTCTTGAATTGACTTTGCAAGCCAAATAGAGACGACCTTCAAAAAGTACTCGCTGGAATTATGTAAAGCTGCAAATCTAATACCCAATAACAACTTATAAGCTTCAGCAAATTCAATATCAGCAGTGAAAGGAATCCTAGAAGCCATTGCACAGAGAATGGTGCCATAAGGATCCCGAATAATTACACCGCCTGCTGTGAAAGATGGAGCACATGAAGCTTCAAAATTGACCTCCACATGTGTTAAATTTTGCCAAGTTTACTATTTACAATTATCCCACATTTGAAAATTTGTAAAAGGGTCTTTCGTCCCTTCCCAATAAAATTATCATTTCCCCCTTAGTTAGAATCACACCTTCAACATACACTTCTCTATATTTATATAAATCTTTTAATTAGTATATTATACTTGTAATACTTTGAGTACTTAGTAATGTGATGAAGCCAGCAAACGTAGGTAATATTAGTCAAATTATATTATCAATTTTGGTTTGTTATTTCCTTTTATATTTTACTTTAGCTATTTAATTATTTTCTGGTATTATTTTCATTGTTAATAATATTCAATACATTTAAGTTCAGTTTTATTATGATATGTAGTGTATTATTTATTTATATTATATTATTCTATTATACTGTATTTATAGAGCGATTATACATCAAGTAAGATTCTGATCTCATCTCTTTCCTATGAACTTGTTCTAGTTAGGAAATATTTGAAACTTAAATAGTCCGCTTGTGACTCTCCTTTCTTTCATTTTAACTCATTCGTATATCTATTAACAAAACCAATAATATTTTATTATAATACTATTCATAAATATAGTACTATGCATTGGATTATATCTTAAAATTAGATATATTTATTTGTTTTCCCAACAACATAACCATCCAGGGCATGAAGGGGACAACAATGTTGTGGAAAAAGAACCCGATAAAGAAGTGTGAATTGCAGTTGAATAATTATGAGCAACAGCTTCACTAGCTTGCAGAAGATGAAGAATATTAATAGGTGGTTGTTCATAAACAAACCTATTTCTTGCAAGCCAAATAGACCATAATGAAGAGCAAAGCAAAGCAGTTTCTGAGTATAATTATTTGAGCTTTAGTTATGCAAGCTGCGCAATGTACATTTGCCCCCCATTTGACATGATTAGAAAAACATATTTTGTATATGCGTTCTATAGTTAAACAGTTAAACGTATTTTACAAGTGTGTTAGATAATAAAAAATAAAATGTTGCGCATGTTTTTATTTGAAATACTAAGTC
Source organism: Apocynum venetum (assembly GCA_019593545.1). Taxonomy (NCBI): domain Eukaryota; kingdom Viridiplantae; phylum Streptophyta; class Magnoliopsida; order Gentianales; family Apocynaceae; genus Apocynum; species Apocynum venetum. The sequence continues at coordinate 22,434 of SRSM01000394.1, forward strand.
ATATCTCCAACATCAATGGCAGCGATGATATTGATGTCAAATAGTGTTTGAAGTATATTTTTTTGAGCGTGTCTTTTAATTAAACTAAACATGCATATTCATAAAGAGTGACGATATATCTATATTAATAAAATAATAATAATAAAAGTGAATGGATGTGTAAATTACATAATAGTATGTCTATTTATAGGAAATGATGCATCCATTAGTAAAGTCATGTATATATTGGTAGAGTCTTTTTATTGTATGTAAATACTAAGATATTTGACAATAGTTAAATTATCCATTTTTAAGTGGTTTAAGGCATTCATTTCTTACTCAGGAGAAGAACAAAGTTCTAGACTTTTTAAATTTTAGAGTGCATAATTAAAAGAAAAATACACAATTGAATCATGAGAATAGAACACTCAAAGTCTTTAGTGCATTATAAAAGTGCAATATTTTGTTTTAGGACATTACTAACCAAGTATATGTGTTGATTACTATTGCAATACAAGTTAATGCACGCTACTTCTTATAATTTATTTTATGTTAATATACTATGTATGAATATTGTTATTAATATATTAATGATATATCTATATGTTCCAACACTAAGATACTTTTAAATTCTCTTCTCAATCAAAAAAAAAAAAATCAAGAAGAAGAAGAAGAGAAAAAAAGAAAAGAAAATGTGTCGTGATTGTTAAAGAAAAGATGCGAATCGTGGACACCATTACAAAAGAACACTTTAGACCTGTCCATGGGATTCCTTTCAACCGTTTGTCGAAATTTATGGGTCCAAATTCAAAGATTCAGCTCACTTTCATTTGTGATAATAATGCCATAATGTGAAACTGAAGTTCACAGAGAAGCTGCATCTGCATGGGACCTATTAAACAGGGGCCATAAAACCCCTAAATGTGTTTCATAGGCCAATCTAATCTTCTTTAACATCCATCTCCACCTAATCTACAATATATTTAACCTCAACATGAGATCTAGGGGGAATTCATGTATGAGAGACAGTGCAAAATGTATCCAAGATATTGTATTAACGATAAGATGATGAAAAATAAACCATTAAAAAAATTTCGTGTAATTTCTTAATAGTTTTTCAAAATTTTCTAAAATATATTTATAATACATCAAAACCTTTTTCTTTTTCTTTTTTTTACACATTTTAAGTGTATTTGGTACTAACTTTACTTTAAAGGTTACACTAGCGGCCAGCCTCCAAGGTTGGTGGCCTCTTAGGATATGAGATATTTAATTTCATAACATAAGTTGAACAAGTTCATAGTCCTCAAAAAAGAATTAGTTGTGAACTATGCAAATGTGTAAATGATTGTACTTTCAATTATTCTTGTGTATGTTATGATGATGATTAACGAGATAATTTTCTAACGAAAATTAGATATTGGACAATAGAGGGGAATCAATCTTACTTGTAGGCATTGCCCAAACAGCCTATTTCCTTTTCTTTATGAGAAAAACAAGATTTATAAATCAAATTAATTGGCCAAATTACTTACAACAAAATTAAAAATTTTCAACTTTTTTGGGTTGTGGAAAATACACGAGATCGAGTAACGAAAAGCTATGGGTATAAAATGGTTTGTAGGCCAACATGAAATACGAAAGAAACATTATTAATAAATAAAAATCTCATGTATGTTTTGCAAACTGGCATCACTATGGAAAGTTAAAAGTTGTATCATCATATTTAATGGTGGTAATTAGTGTATTAACATTGAAATTAGTTTATTAAATCTTTCTGCCTTTTTTGCTTAAAATAAAACAAAAAAGATGTCAAGATCCATGTTTCTTTCTTTGTTCTGTTTTTTTCTTTTGCTTCCTAATCAATTTTACAGTAACAAGTAGAAGATATTATTAGTTTGTAATAATTTAAAAGTGTTTGAGTTTGAATCTTTTCTTTAATTTATGATTTTTCCATATTTGATAAACAAGATGAGATAATATAATGGTCAAGTAACCTAAAAAAAACAGATCAACTCAAATAGAAAACTACTGAGATTTGAGTAGATCTGCTTTTTAGGAAAAAAAAATAGAATGGAGGGGAAAAAGAATATGAAGCAGGATGTAAGATAAAAAAAAAAGCTTAATATTAAAATGTAGTACAATAATAATAATAGAAAAAAGAAGAAAAATAAAAAATAAAAAAAGCAACAAGAAAAATTTCACGTGATTTGATCTTTTAACTAAACCTATGTCAGTAACCTCCAAAAGAGAAAAAAAAAACCTCATTATTTGATTTTTGCATAGATAAAATTACAACTCTCATTTTGCAAAGATAAAATTATAAACCTTTCAAAATATAGGTCATAGTTTGGTATTCATTTGTTGTACTACATGCACACAACATCAATAATCTTCAAATAGGAAGGACTTGTTTACATTGTGTCTCTCAATCTTCCTTTCCCTAATTTTCCAATATAGGATATTGAGAAAGACCCAACATATTTTTCCTTTTCTCCACTTCCCTAATTGCAATACAAATACAAAAAATAACTCTTCTAATTAATAATGTTTATAATTAAAATATATTAGAAAAAGAAAAAAAAAACTTTTTATACTTTTTATGTCTAAATTTTTTGAGGAATTGTTTTAGTCTAAATTGAGTATTTATTTTTAACTTATATAAAAATATTAAGAAGATTCGTCGACCATAACTAAAATATCATATTATTCTTATCATTAATAATGTCTTTTTAGAAAATTTTAAAAATGTAATTTATAATGAAATAAAATTTTTTAAAAGATAGAAATACACATATTAGGAATATGAATTTCTTGCGTAAAAAAGAATAGACAAAATGGTAAATGGATATAATTTCTTACTCCTAACTTTAATTCAGACATTAGACATATATCTTTTACCTTTAGTGTATTTTATCTTTTTTGTATGATTTACATATTATTGCATGAAATGAAGTTTATTGGATGTGTATTCTTAGATAATATATAAGAAATATAAATTCTCTTATGACTATATATATATATATATATACATACAAAACTAATATATAATATTACAATCATGTTATTCGTGACAGGTTTATCTGAGAAATGAAGGCCTATAAAAACTTTATTTTTATATTAAAAAAAAAAACAACAACAAAGGTCGGGACAATGCCATGCCAGAATAATAGTCAACTTTAAACCCCTCCTCCCCCGCCCCCTGACAAAAGGTTTCGCTTAAAAAAATAAAACAATCTTTTAATGTTATTTTATATTATTTTATTAATGTACATAGTTATATGATTTTTTTTATTTAAAATATAATATAATTTACTTTTTCATTTTTAATTGAAACAACTTATATTTTTTAATTCTTATATAAATTTGTTTTGGTGAATATTCTTGTATAACTGCTATTTTGAAATAAAAGTCAAAATGTCCGCTGATTGCATGAAGGAGTGCCTTTCGCTCAAATATCAAAAACTACTTTAGTTATTCACTTATTACAAGTTTGACTCAATTCGAGAATTTTTTATTTAGTATTTATACAATTATATTGTATTATTAATTTAAATATTTGAGAATTTTTTTTTTGGGTATATAGGGTGAAATAAAAGTAATACATAATGTAGGGTCAAAATGTCTGCCGGCTGCATGAAGGAGTATCTTTTGCTCAAGTAGCAAAAACTACTATTATTCACTGGTTATAAGTTCGACTCAATCCGAAAATATTTTATATAGTATTTATGCACTACTGCAGTATCATCAATTTGAATATTTAAGATACTTTTTTTTTTTAAAAAAAGTCCACTGCGAGAATAAGGAAAGACCAGACCAGTGGGGTGCGGACAGTGCACTGAAATCTTTTGCGGTTAGGATCATTTGATTACCTTTGTGCCACGTAATTATGGGCCCACCTGATTTCTCTGTCAACTGTCAAATTGAGGTCTGTCGCGTGCTTTCTCTTTGATGATCTTTCTTTGCTAATCACTGCTCACCCGACCACTATGCGCGTGTCACAACACCCATTTTTCCCAAACAGCGACGCACCATGATTGTCATGTGGCCACCTTCATCAGAATTAAATATTCATCCCATCCACAACTATAACTACTTGATTCACTTTTACATATATCAACAAAAAAAAATATATTATTATTATATATTAAAAATAAGAAACATAAACCAAAATTTATTTTGAAAAATATATATATATAAATTGTTTAGAAAATAAAAAAGAGATGAGAGAAAATATGAAAATAAATAAAGACAATATTAAAAGTTAATAATAAAATATTTATAAAATTTCATAAAATGTATTATATTTTAAGATAAGAATAAAATCATTAAACGACTTATATTTTTTTATAGAGAAAATATTTATTTTCAATTTAAAGAAACTAAATATTTATTTTATTTCAAAATATTTTAAAATTTTATATTTTGTAGGAGGTTTTGGAGTGATATAAAAATGATGAATTTGGTTTAGTAAATAAGTTGAAGAAATGACTAATGAGTGAAGTGAAATTTTTCTCTTCGGACGCAAGAAAAGGTTGAATAATTTTGTATCTATTGACCAATCAAAACATCTCAAAAACTTAAAGGGGTGAATTAAGTTTTTATTTGATTTTTTCAACCTAATTCAATAAAGCATCTCTTTGACAACAAATATCAAATACCTGGTGTGCTAGTTGTGTGAGTAAAAATGTGTTCAAATAAATAGAGAAAGTAGAGCAATGAACACAATGATTTATAGTGGTTTGGTTTATCCAACAAAACCTAATCTACTACCTTGAATTACCTACTCAAGGATTTTACCAAATTCCTTCACTAATCAAATGAATGAGATTACAAAAGATTTCACTCAATTCATCTTAGAGTTTTACAAATAACCTCTCTACCAATCAAGACTCACTCAACCCTTGAGTTTTACAACACAACATTGATTATACAATAATTTCATCACTCTACTTAGTGAATCCTCACAATACAATTCAATTAAAGGTTCACCAAAAAGTTTTACAAACAAACCTTGAATATAAAATAACATACACAAGCCTCACCCTAACACTTAGGGTTTTATATCACTTGCAACTTTGATACAATTACAATCAATAATAAGAGATAAAGAGTTTGACAAATATCACCTTAATGTGAAGATATATCAATTTGAAACACAATCGCCTCTTTGAGTAATGGTTTGCCACGATTGCTTAAAATTCACATTTGAATATAATAACCCTTCTTGATTGATTTTAACAAGATTGATGTTTAGAAAGGGTTTTGGAATGTTTCTAAAACGTTATAGGATCAAAATATACAATGTTTTTACTCAAAAATTGTTTTTAAAAGGACTTCTAAAAGTTTTGATATTTATAGGTTTGTTCCTAACGGTCAAGAATAAAGAGGTTGGAAACTCGAGCAATTTGCGGTCGACCGGTGCATCGTCTGCAACATTAACCAGAAGCTCTCTTAACAATATTCAAATGATGATTTTTCATCTTGCAGTCGACCGCATAGTCGTCCACAAGTTGAAAGATGAACAAATTTGACAGCACATATATCCACAAGATAAATTAACTTGTGGACGATACCTTAACCATTTTAGGTCGATTGAAGCATGTTCATTTGTGTATCAACAATACTCTAACATACAAATGATGATTTCAAGTAACCATATAAGTTATGGTATCAATCCAACAAGAGTTTATGAACTATTTAAGTTTTAAAATCACGATGGATTGGTTTCGAAATATCAAAGCATATTTTAACATATTAAAAACATTTTGAAATAACGTTTTAAGTTCATAGAGAAACTTTTAGAAATCATTACTCAATTAGGAGTAAAACTAGATATATCAAAATATATTAAAATCTAAAATTATACCTCTAATTCCTATCTAATCCAATAAAAGCTTGTCTTCAAATCTTGATAGTATTGACTTGTATACTTCCTTGAAGACTTTAAATCTTGTCCTTGCATGGATTAAATGATGAATCCAAAAACTGTATCACTTGTACAAATAAGACATTAGTCATCATCAATGTTTGTCATTAATCAAAATTAAGACATTAAAAGCTTTAGGGCTTTCAATCTCCTCTTTTTTTATGATGACAAATATTAATGTAATGTGATAGATAAAACAATTAAGTGCAAGGATTCAAAATAAGGAAAAATTTATAGAATATGTATGGAACATTGTAAAAAGCTCCCCCTTACAATATGCTAGGTATTTGTAAGATATCACATATAATATATAAAACATTTATAGTTTGATGATATCAAGAAATATATTAAATAAAACATTTTCTGAACAAATATTGGATCTCAAAATAAAAAGATTCATTGTAAGTGAATGAGATCACTTCCTAGCTTATATAGGCTCAAAGGAGTCTATTATTCCACCAACCTCCGTATCATCCTTTCTTTCAGAATGAATAACATATAGATAGACTATAAAAACATTTATAAAGCTCCCTCTATAAATATACATCAGTTTTGTAAAACATTTTGATAGAATTTCCTTTGTAACTATTATAAAACCATTTTCACAAAAACAAGTTTACCAATAAAAAAGATATAAAATATATCACATAAGGCCAACTCTGCCATCAACACACAATTCTCATTCTCCTTCAATCAATCAAAAACATAATTTAAACTAAAGATCTATACTTAACCTTTTAGAGTTATTTATTCTTTATCTTGGTTTTGATCTTTAAGTTCACTTCAAATGCTTCAAGTTCCTTAGATGATCCCCTTTTGGACGTGTCTTTCCTTTTGCGCCTATTCTTGATTTTCCTCAAAAATTATTGAATTTCAACTATCTTTCTTTAGGTGATTTCTCCTATATATATAGAATTCTCTCATTTTGTTGTAAGTGTTCTTGATCTTCATTTTCCTGCAAAATGTTAGTTTCCAAAAGAACACAACACAAATATAACTCTTAAACATTGTTATTAATACTTAGTTTTTTTCCTCATTTGTTATCATTCAAAAAGAATTTGTATGAATGATTAAAATAAGGTAAAAAACATATAATAAAATCTTTCAATTACCAAAGAGTCATCATGGGGAATAATCAAACCAATAAACTACATTACTTAAAATTTTACTACATTAAGAGATAATAATGTAGCAGAAAACATATGAAAACAATTTGCGGTCGATCGGTGCATCGTTCGCAACATCCACCGCAGGCTCGTTAGACAACTTTCAAATGATGATTTTTCATCTTGCGATCAACCTCACCTCACCTCACCTGCGATTTACTTCACTTCAATGCGGTCGTCCACAAGTTGACAGATGAACAAATTTGATAGCACATGTATTCAGAAGATAAACTAACTTGTGGACGATACCTGGACCACTTTAGGTCGATTGAAACATGTTCATTTGTGTATCAACAATACTCTAACACACAAATGATGATTTCAATCAACCATATAAATTATAGTATCAATTTAACAAGAGTTTATAGACTATTTAAGTTTTGAAATTACGATGCATGGTTTTTGAAATATCAAAACATATTTTAACATATTAAAAACATTTTGAAATAACGTTTTAAGTTCATAGAACATCATTTAGAAACCATTACTCAATTAGAAGTAAAACTAGATATATCAAAATATATTAAACTCTAAAATTATACCTCTAGTTCCTATCTAATCCAATAAAAGCTTGTCTTCAAATCTCGAAATCTTGTCCTTGCATTGATTAAATGATGAATTCAAAAACTCTATGACTTGTACAAAGAAGACATTAGTCATCATCAATGTTTATCATTAATCAAAATTAAGACATTAAATGCTTTAGAGCTTTCAACATCTTTCTTATTAGTCATGTAATATGTACCTGAAAACATTTCATTTGCATATAATGTTGCAAAAGTTATCTACAGTTGTATTTTGCAAATTAAATAAGAGTCCACAGAAAAAAAGTACAAAAACCTAGACTATATTTATATATTTAATTTAAACTTCAAAATCATTTTCTCAATTTCTCATAAAAGTATTTGTCAAAATTTGTTTTTCTAATTCTGCATTTAAGTCCCACACAATAACTCAAACTATATATATTTTTATTACTTTTTGATTAAAATTACAATTTAAAACAATTTATTAACTAGATTTTATATATTTTATATTATTATCAATTATGTGAACAAAACAAATCAATTAGCTTTTAATTCTCACTAAATTTTTCTTTATTCAAATACAGTCCTATTTCAAAAACAAAATAAAAAGTATTTTAAAAAATCAATCCAAATATATACTCCTAAATTTTGAAAAATTGACTAATTATGAGCATTTTTTACCATTTAGAATTTATTCAAACTTAACATTTGAACGAACTAATTTGGAATTAACCTTAAAAAAACAACTACTAAAATAGTAATTGATTAGCATTATATCCATCAATGGAGAAAGACACATGTGAGTTGCTTTATTATTTTCATTTTCATTTTTATGTTTAAATATTCAGAACTAAATGTTTATTTTTTTAAAATAAAATTATTTTTTTATTTAAAATTCTAATAATAATCTTTTTAAGTTAAAGAATTTACGATCCATTGTCACATACATTCAAACCATTATTCATATTAAAAACAAGTATAATATGATAATTTTTTTAAAATTAAATATGTAAAAATTCAATTTTAAATAAAAAAAAGTAATTTCAAAAGAATTATGCCTCAATTAAAATAAAATAAAAACCTCACATTAAGGTGCTAATTAACTCAAAAAAAAATACCCGATGGAAGTTATCTCCACGCATAGAGACAGAGCGCGTGTTTACTTTATTTAACGTAAAAAAGGAAAGGAGGATGAAGTTAAAGATAATGTCCATCTCCGCCATCATCATCATTTCAGCCAGTTGAGTGCAACTTTCACCAGGTTTACACTCTTAATAGTAGCATACCCCATGGCACCCTCCTAACTCCCAGTCCTTTCTACTCCTACCATCCACCCTCCTCTTCCATCCCTTTCATGGTTCTGCAATTAATGCAATTCCAAGTTTATAATCACTAGGCCAACAAACAAACCTTCTTTCTTCTTCTTGTTCTTGAAACAAATCATTTTCAACCAGGATATGATTTTTTTGGCATTTCTAGTTTGATTCTTGTCTTCTCTTTTGATCTCATTTCTGAATAAATTTTTGAAGTGTCAGGCCATCAACTTTTAATTAGGAAACAGGTGAGGATTTGAGAGATTCTCCTTTTTTTAAATTTTTTTATAATGTTTCATGTGTGCTTGTTTTGGGTTCAGCAATCAAAGCTGTTTTCGAAGGTTTGTCCTTTTGATGTTCTAACTATATGTTATAGTTTGCTCTGAAGTCTAATTTTTGGGAAAAGGACAATGTTAACTTCCCATGTGTTTAACTTGCATTTTCTCAGCGCTTACATCCTCTTTATGTCAAGTAATTTGTGAAGTCTGTGAGCTTTTAAGTTATGGAAGCGAGGGAAGTCTGAACCCAGAAGGGAATTTGGATTTTTGCACAAAATGCTTCGTGTAATCTTTAATTTTTTTGAAGGGCATGCAATCTTTAGTTGAAATTTGAGTTTTAGACAAAAAGGGTAGAGAAAAAGAGATGCAGGTTTTGATGTTTGGTTTAAGATTCATTGTATTACTTTGTGACTGAGAATAGCATTAGGCCAAATTTCTATGTATGTGCTTTTTATCTTGATTTCAAAGTTATTCTCTTTGATCTGTTGTTATTTTTGTTTTTCTGGTTCCGTATGTGATTTAATGTTGACGATTCTACTGATTTGTTTCGTCCTTTTTTGCTTTTCTTTTTTCACTTTATCACCACCTCCATATTGTGGTGCGCTCTCTCAAGAGGCAAAATTCAAACTTTCCACATTCCCATCATTTTCATTCTGCCTTTCTTCTTTTTTTGCTTTTTATCTTTTACATATCTTCTGCCTTTTTTTTTGGGTTGAGGTATGCTTTAGATTGACCTTGCTGTGTGTAAAATTGTGTCCAACATTTTCCTTCGTCACCTTTTGGATTCTTGTGTGATTCCTCCTGCAATGACTTACAATTTACTTAACCACAACAAAATCAACTTTTCTCTCTGGCTGTCTAAAAAACACTAATTTTATGCATAAACTGTAGAAAATGTACATTTGTTTTAAAAATGATCACGTATTCTAAATCTTGGTCTGTTCCCTGTATCTTTTTCTTTTTGATTTGTTGTTATGAGATAGTTGCATTTGGACTATAGGGAGAAAATATTCCTGCTGCTAGTTTATGGACAAAAGTTCTATGTTTTTTATAAATTTTCCTAATTGGGCTTGCAACTGTTGTCACTGTCAGATAAGTTTTGCCCTTGAAATTCATGTAAGAGCAGCGTTTAGTCAATCGAATTTGGATTGCAAACTTGGTTTACACCTGTTTATGCGTGTGATCTTCCAGTTTATTTCTTCATTTTCTTGCTTTTGTCTCTCTGGTAACTTCTTAAAAAAAATAATATTAGAAAAGCTCTGTGTTTATCAACATGAAATCAATCAATGCATTAAAATAATTGAGATTCCCGTTTAAAGACAAATGGTCAAGACAACCTTTCTTTAATATTAAAATCCTTCATTCACATGCAAAAATCTTTCAAACATAGCTTTTCTTCACTTAAATTAAGCTCATTGTATTACTGTCATTTCTTCTAATATCAAGTTTGTTGTATAAACTATTGAATTAATTATTGTTTCTGATCTTGTTTAGCTGGTTCATTATCAATTCACGCTTATTTTGTTGCTGGTGACATTTGACCAAGATAAGCTGATCAGTTTTCTACATCAAATCCCGATGTGCCTGTTATCTCATGAGTCTCTCATTTTCCTTGTTTAACTGAATACAGAAAGAATACCGACGTATTATTCCTAGGAGATTAGTCTCGGGTTGTGCAAGAATCTACTCTTTGGTTTCGATCAATGGTCTCTTTCTAGTTCTGAGCAAAATGGGAGGTTGTGTCTCAACAAGTAGCCAAAGCACTTGCAGTAGCAGGAGCAATGGTGAGAATATTTCTCCTTCTTGTTTGGAATTTATGTTTGGGCGAAAGAGATCCAGGAGAACATTTTCTGACCATATTACAACACTGCAACATTTGTCATCTGTACCTAACCGGATTTTTACTAATGGGAGGAGTCGGTCTTCTTGTATATTTACCCAACAAGGCCGAAAAGGCATTAACCAAGATGCAATGATTGTGTGGGAAGTAAGTACCACTTTCTTTTACCCCTTGCGAGAATGTGTTTGAATCATTATGTGTCAAACTTCATTAGTTCTGTAAATTTGTAGGATTTCATGGCAGATGATGTGACCTTTTTGGTGTCTTTGATGGTCATGGTCCTCATGGCCACATGGTTGCTCGCAAAGTTAGGGATGCACTACCATTGAAGTTATTGTCATTTGTGCAATCGTGTGATTCTAAGCAAAATGGTTCTAGCCTTAGTTGTTGCAACAGGGATCCAAAATCTGATGTAGTAGAACCAGAAAAGAATGGCTCTCAGGAGGATCAAGTTGATTCATTGTGGAGAGAAGCTTTTCTTAAATCATACAAGGCCATGGATAAAGAGCTAAGGTCCCATCCTAACTTAGATTGCTTTTGCAGCGGCAGCACTGCTGTTACTATGGTAAAACAGGTATAAGAATGCAATATCCCTGTCCTGATATTCCATTTGATTTTCTTTTCTTGTTTTGGATGTGTCTTCAATGTCGTTGTACTTGTTCTTATTCTCTGTGAATACAAGGGGTCCAACCTTTTCATGGGTAATATTGGTGATTCCCGGGCAATACTGGGATCTAAGGACAACAGTGATGCTATGGTAGCAATCCAGTTGACTGTCGATCTTAAGCCTGATTTGCCAAGTATGTCCTTCTACTAGTTCATTTTGATAGCTTTGTGTATGTCTTGTGATATTTCTTCTCAATTGGCTAGTCTGTGTTATCTATTAGGAGAAGCTGAAAGAATCAAGAGATGTAAAGGTCGAGTTTTTGCACTGCAAGATGAGCCTGAAGTGCAACGAGTTTGGTTGCCATTTGATGATGCCCCTGGATTAGCAATGGCTAGAGCTTTTGGGGATTTCTGTTTGAAGGAATATGGAGTGATCTCAGTTCCTGAGTTTTCTCACCGGGTTCTCACTGAGAGGGATAAGTTCATTGTTCTTGCTTCTGATGGGGTATGTGTCCTATTTGACCTATACACTTGATTAGTTCATTTAATTCCTTAATTTGTTTCACCCACTGGTTATTCTCTGATTTTGTGATTATTAGCATTTGTTAGTACACTAATTATTTGTATTTCCTATTTTCTGGGATTTCATTGTCCTTTTAAAAGGAGGCTATACTAAACTATAAAACCTTTACAGCCAAAAGTTGAAGCGAAAAATGGCTTTGCAGGGAAAATATGGAAAAAAAACTTAAATCTTGAATTGGCCTTGTTCATTCATGGGAAGAAGGATGGTGAATTTATAATAGATAATTTCTTCTGCATTGTGTCTGTAAGTCATGAAGATGCTGGGATTGCTATTGATCTCTTTATGCTTTTTGTGGATTAATGACTGCAGACTACCTTTATGAATTTTCCCTGGAAGAATGTGTTGTGGTATGTAGTTGAGATATTTTTGCAGCAATTTTTATATCAATTATCGCTTATCATTGATCAAAGGAAAATAAAGTCACAGTTATGGTTTGAATAATTGTTGATATAAACTAGAAGAATGTCACTAATGTACATTAAGTCATTTATTTCCCGGATAAACATTTTGACATTATTGCATTTTCAAATGTTCTACAAGGCTGGCTATAAGCTTTGGGAAATGCAGTGGATTTGTGTAACTACCCATATCACTTAAGAGCTTTTTGGTTTCAATGTTAAGTCAGGTGCAGGCCTTTCCCTGTAACTGTTGGAGCCCGCACATACATCTCCATTTTCCTCTTCCTTAGTTTCATTTATACATTATTTTGGTGTGTTGGACTAGCACCAGGCTGATTAGTCAATGAAAAATTGTTGTCTTTTCCTGAAGTGTTTCTTTCTTTTTCCTGATTGAATTTCATTTAAATAGTTGTTTCACTGGCTGATTTGTTGGCACTTTGGGTAGTTTTTGAACAAAATGTAGTTTGTCTTGTCTTAAAGGATAATATGTGATTTAGGTATTGCTTCATTTTCATTGTCTCATCTAGCAGGAGAAAGATTGCTTTTAGATTACTTATACTGATCTAAGACTCCGTAGATATGGAAAAAGTGATGAGGCTGCAGTATTACAAGGACTTTGGTTATCTTGGATTTTGCTGGTCTTTTTGGTCCTAATATGATCCTATGAGAGACCAAGAATCTGTGGCCTACAGGTCTTTTTTAATCTTTTTGTAAGAGTATCCACTTTATAGAATTATAATTTCTCATTGCTTCTCCAAATTGGTTCTGCTAATAGCAGCTCTTGATAGGTATTTGGGTTGTGCAAGGCAACATATCTGTCTCCTCATGCTTGGAGATTTGCTCTAGAGTCTAGATGAGCATCCTCTTGTCATGATCAACATATAGGATATAAAAATATAAAGTGGAAATGCTATCTCTGGGATTACATCCATGTTTGTTCTGGTCAATTATTTTGGTGAAATGTTAATTTTAGTCCTACATTCTGTGTCTTTTGCTTGCACTGTAGTGTCAATTCAACTGAATTCATTTTACACTTGTGATGTCAAACTAATACCTATTCACTTGTTTAAGGTTGTAAACTGACATATTGTGGTTACTAGTTCTGAAATCTGGAGATGACTTTGTTTGTTCTATGTTTTCTCTTAGGGTTCATCGCCTGTTTCCTGAATCTGAAATGGGGGAATCATAGTATGCATATGTTTATTTTCAGAGGATGGGTTGACCTAATAACCCAGAAGTGATTTTCTAATTGATCATGATGCATCTCAACTATAGCGATCTTAGCTGCAATGTGAAATAATTACTTTAAAAAAGTCATCTGCATTTTATAGTTTCTGGTGTGTATGCAATCAATTGTTTAAATAGTTTCTCTGGTATCAAAACCTGTAAATATTCGAAAAACTGGAATCTTTTAGTGATTCTGGTTTTACCAATTTCAGGTCTGGGATGTCCTGAGCAATGAAGAAGTGGTTGAAATAGTGTCGTCAGCTCCAACACGGTCATCAGCTGCCAGGATGGTGGTTGAATCGGCTGCTCGTGAATGGAAATCCAAATATCCGACCTCAAAGATGGATGACTGTGCTGTTGTTTGCTTGTTTCTGGATGGGAAGATGGATGCAGAATCTGATTACGACGAACAAGGTTTCTCTTCTGCTACCCTACAAAGCAATCATTCTGGTAATGTTGCAGAGTCAGATAATGGACAGAACTCTGAGCCTTCTCTTCAGAGAAATTTTACTGTGAGATCAGCAGAAGAGAATGAAACCTATAAAAGAATTCCTGTCGAAGTTGAAGAAAATGGGGAAATGGCATTTGCTGAGGATCAAAATTGGTCAGGTTTGGAAGGTGTAACAAGGGTGAACTCTTTAGTTCAACTTCCAAGATTTTCTGAAGAGAGGCCAAGACCATGATTTTGTAATTTCATCTTTCACAACTTATTCTACTTTGGCTATGACATCATCTGATCTGTCTCAACTCCAAGAAAAAAAAGACTAGTTTTCTAGGTTTTGAGACATCTCTTAGAAGGGTCTGTGCAAATATTTTGCTGCTGCATTCTACTTTGTTCATATTGTTCTTTACATGTTCCTACATTTTCACCCGAGTAGAATCAGTTTTACATTTACGAATCTCAAACTGTAAATACTATCTCTAAGACTAGCAGAATCAACTCCTTTTACTTCCCAAGCATTTCATTAACTGAATCATTAGTATGGGAACAGTGAAGTAGGTTTCTTTCTATTTCAAGTGAAATTGCAAGTCCTAGCTTCATTATCTGTGTTGTGGAAATGATATAGAAGCTTCCAGTTGCCATCCTGTGTACCAGGTAAACCAATGAGGTAGTGGGTGGAGTCATTAGATCTTTAAGTTCGGCCGAGAAAAGATGGTAGAGTTATTACATTTGTCTATAAGTTGGTCCATGCACGGCAGAGATGGCAATTGTGTCAAGAAAGAGAAGGGGTGGTGGTGGTGTTTGTTGCTTGCTGGGTTATAAATAAGTCTGAGTTGAACTTGAGTTCAGAGTTTGAAAATATACAAATTAAAAATATTTTAAAAATTAATTTAAGCTTGATTTTAAAGTTAATCTTTATTCAAGAACCAATCGAGTTTGTTTATGCTTGAGGTCGGGTTATTATAATGTAATTGAGTTTGAATTCAATTTGATTACGCCTTAGTTCCTTGATAATTTTGCTAAAAAAAAGAGAAAATTGTAAATATCAAATTTTTAAGGAATCTATGTTGACTTGATCTTGATTACATTTTGATTGAACTTGAGTTGAAAATTATTGACAGTTTGTGCATTTAAATGTTCTTTTTTCAATTTTTTTCTTAGGAATGAGAAAAATAATTAAGAATAAATAAACAAGTAGCTTGAGAGTCTTGGAAGAAAATAAAATAGAAATTTTCTGCTGCAGAAGAAGAAAAGGTAAAAGGGCGAAGCATAATTTTTAAAATTTTCTTTCTACATCAAGTTTACCAAAATATTTAGGGGAGGAAAAATCATTAATTGAAAGTAGATGGGATCATGGGAAGCACATTGAGTTAAAGAGAAGAAAATGCTGAGGAATCTTTTCCTCTGAGCTTTGAAGGCCTACTTTAATAGATTTTTACCAGCTCTTCGAACACCACTGGTCTATAACACTAGTTAATCAGCTGGTTTTACTAGGTGGTGAATCAAAAGAGAAGGCAAGGGCATAATTGGTAGTTAATAATTATGCATCATTTCACTTCTCATTGGTCTGTATGCTTAAAGAGAAAGATTTGAGAGTTTTGGAGGATCCTTGAAAAATTTCCCACACTTTCCTTTCATAAAATTATTTAATTTAATCACTGAACTATTTTCATTTTTCAACCATGCTTGGTTTGACTGGTCATTTTTTATTCTTAAACTGTTTTCATTTTACAACTTTGATATCTAATAGTTCTTTTTATCATAGAAAGACTAAACTTGGAAATGGAAAATAGTTTAGGGATAAAAAAATAAAACAATTAGGACCAAGTTTTAAAATAAAAATAGTTCAAAAGAAAGAAAAGATAAAAATATGATCAAGGATCAAAATAGAAAAATAAAAATAGTTCAGAAATAAAAAAAAGATAAAAAAACAATTCTAAGATAAAAAACAATCAGGGATCAAATTGAAAAAAAAAATAATTTAGAAACTAAATTCAATAATTTTCCTTTTCTTTCTAATTACTCCCTTTCTCTCCAATCTGTCTGGCTGGCTTTCTATTGGTATTTGGAAAGTATTAATCATTTTAAACCCTTTTCACGTTCTGTACACCTTCTGCTGATAAAAGGCTTCCTGTCTTGCCACTGTATAAGACCCTATTGGGCCATACTTGCCCCCGTCTACGAATTATATTTCGTTGATAGTTTTTTTCCTTTGCCAATTATAAGTTATTTGATGATTTTAAAGATATTTTATTATTTATTTTCAATATTTTCTTTCAGGAGTTTCTTTTTTTTTTTTTAAAAATTATTTTCTCTTAATCTCTTTTTTATTCTCAAGACACAAGTTTTTCTCTATTATTTATTTATTTTCAAGATAGAATAAATAAGGGCATCTAATGAATATATATTTTTTCTTAGTATGCATGAATATTCTCCTCATGAATTATATTTTGGGATAGAGAGAATATAGTTTTTTCCCAGGAAGTTCTTAAGTTTGTGGTGAATTATATATATATATATATATATCAAATTTTTATTTTAAAAATAAATATCTATTTCAAATTGATAATCAATATTCTCTCTATTTGAAATTGAATATTGACATTTAGCTAAATATACAATAAAAACTAATGTTTGCTTTGAGAAAATTAACTCAATATTTTTGTTATTAATAGAGTTAATGATGAGACTTAATGGGACAGTGAAACATAAATTCTTTAATTAACTAAGTTATTAGATAAATAAGTTAGTAAATATTTAATTCCAGACAAATAAAAAAACAAAAGGAATTCAAAAGATTAAATTAGATACTCCCTCTATCTAGAATTAAATGTCTAATTAAGTTTTATTTTCGGATGTTCAGAGTTGAAACGTTCATTTTCTTAAAATACTGTTTGTAATTATAAATCATTATAATTATTTATAAATATTTCTACATTATATCTAAACAAGTACATACTTCACTTATCCAATACTTCATTTATAGTAGTCAGAAAAGTTCGAGTTTAGCCATTGAATTCCTCCTTTCCCAAACAGAGAAAGGAATTTGGGGCTGAATGTTGAAAGGCAAGAGCAAGAGAGACCAAATTGTTCACTGTCATGATGGTCATTTACTCATTTATCTTGCCCAACAGAAATTGAGGCTAGAAGATAACTAACCATTATGGAAAACCAGAAAATGACAGTCTGCTTTAATTATTGTCAAGGTCTTAATTCTAGAATACCATCCAGTTGGAGAAAAGACACCACATAAAGAATTAAGTTTTATTGTTTGGTAGCTTTGCAGGCTTATTTATAGCTAGAAGTTGTAGTTTAAGTCCTTTTTTTAAAAATAATAATTTTTTTTTAAAAGTAACAAGAGAACACATATGCACATCAAGTGTGTGTAATAGATAAGTCACATTGTA